>CAVNYN010272065.1:0-11905 GCA_963692815.1 Nyctanthes arbor-tristis | reverse complement strand
TTTTTTGTCAAAAAAACTGTTGGTATTTTATTATGTAAATGATTGACCCTTTGTAAAATAAGCCAATAAAAAATATATAACTCCCTTTCTATTAGTCGATTTCGATTGTAAGGCTCGTAGAGAGGCGGCTGCTGACAACATAATGTAATGATACCAGCCGCCGACACTAAAATTGAATTGTAAATTGGAGACGCATTTTTCAGTTTAGTTAAAACTCATTAATTGGAAGAAGAAAGAGTTTGTATGCATCTAGGTAAAAACACACTTTATTTTTAACTATACAGATGCTAACTAGACATGATATATATCTCCAACTTGAATTTTCTAACACTTTTGAGAAGTGCCATAAGTGGCATAAAACTACTAATTTCCAACTTAGATAAGTAGGATTTTTCTTTTATTTGTTTAATATGTATGATGAAACATGTCCCCTGACTTAGGGTTGGACAAAGAATCATACTCCTTGATTTTCAAACTACCTAACTATTTATATTTTTTTAATGTTAAAAAATTGGTCAAGTTAATACATTTACATATTTTATCTTGATCGCGTGTATTGAAATACATAATTATTCACCTTTCATTCTTACATATTCTATTTCCACTCTTAAGAAGGACATGCTTTTTCTATTTACTTATTTTTAATTGTTCAATAATTCGTTTGTCCACTTCCACCGGGTATGATATTGGGAAATCAGGGGTAAATTAGACACATCAAAATATTAAGGCGGTTACTAAGTGCCCCATTAACTAAAGTAATTAATCAAAACTGTTTAATTAATTGAAATCCGCCAGCAGATCAACATTTGGAGTTTTGTCAAGGGCCCCATATTTGGTGAGTTGACGGTGGGCCCACTCCTCAAATAACGAGGGCTTAGCGGCAGCCGTAACGGCGAGTTGTTCTGTTCCCTGGCGGCAAACGGAATTCTAGATGAGTTAAAACTCCGTCAGCAGGCACGTGGAGCGAGAACTAGAGAAACGTGGCCGGTTTAGATAAACTATATGGACACCTCATCAGCAGCTGGAATTTAGATGGCGTCATAAAAAATTACTCTCCCCGCTAAAAAAAATTATTAGTTCATTTTATTTTTCACAAACATCTGAAAATATTTTGAAATTAACAAGATGACATGACTCAATAAAAAAATCATCTCCTCCATTGTCAAAATTTTATATGGACACTATTTATAAAGTCTAAACAGTAATACAGTAAGTGTCTATTGAACACATTGAAAAATAATGACCACATTCTCCCTCAATGCGTCCAATGGACACTTGTCACATCACAGTTTAGAATCCAAAAATAGTGTTCAATAGACACTATAGAAGAACTGAACAACAAATTTTCACCTTTTCACAAGTTCATAAAATCTTTCCACTTTTCCACCACACATTTCAAACAACAAGCTCTTTTTTCCTAAAAAGTTACTACCTATGTCCTAAAAAGATGATCCTACTCTTTTTTCATATAAATTAAAAAATTCATTTAATAATATTGAAAAAGTAAATTTTAACATTATTTCTCTATTATATACTTTCATTTATTAATTATTCAACTTTAATAATTCTATTTTTCTAATAATTATACATATTAAATAAAAATATATAAGAGAACTAATATTTTAATTACTTTTTAAAAAAGAGATTGAACCATATTTTGAGATAGACGAAACAAGAAACTGTACTATCTTTTTGAGATAGGGGATAGTAAAATTTTAGCCGCAAAGAACAAATCTATACCACTTCATATGTGATATCGGTTTCATAAAAAGTTAGTCACTTTTACCGTACTAATAAAATTTAACACAATTTTTCTAATGTATCTTTTTATTTATTTACCAGTCTATTTTACCAAACATAACATCCTTGTGGGGATTAGAAAGAGTTGACATTAAAAGGTGTTTGATTTTCATGATCATGAGATGTGAAATGAAATAAATGGTGAAAACTTATATATACGTATAGTTATGAATTTACGATTATTATGATATTATTATTATAAAATTAGTCGCATGTAAAATTATAATAGGAAAATTTATAAGAATAAGAATAAAATACCCCATTGCCGTCAATTGGCAAATAGCAACCAATTACAACTGGCATTTGATTATACTTTTGTAGTTTTTTATAGCTCAAGTTATCAATTTTCATGAACTTCTTCACCTTTTTATGGCATTAAAAGTCACAAAGTAAAAATTGAAAAAAGCTTATAATTGGTTGCCATACGAAACCTAAGGACCCATTAGCATTCAATTTTTGGCATGCATAAATTATTAATCATGAACTTTTTATTACTCATTCACTATTCTAGCAATATCTATATTTACAATTGGAGTAATGCTACATGTATTGCATAACCATGTTTACATCAATCTTGTGACGTATAAACATGGGTGCACAAGAAACATTACAACTGTAATAACCCCTGTTTGCAAAACTCATTATATTTTAAAATAGAAATAGATCGCTAGCCGAATATGATAATATATATCTCACACTGTATATATTTGATTGCAAGATCAGAAATTCAACTTCATACTATGTCCTTTATAATATAATAAATATGCAAAGATAGTCAACAAAGTATTTTCACTTCACTTGACAACCACCTAACTTGAGAACATAGGATTTTCATTTTCACTTACAAGAGAGGTCGGGTACGCATCAAGGAAACATTCCCTCAAGATACTCATCAAAGTTTTCATCGTCGTCAACCTTTTGATCACTTGGTGAAGTTGAAGTTTTCTTTCCTGCAAATATAATGTACAATATCATCAATACATTAACCATGAAAGAACGAGCAACAACCCCTATCTAAAATGTAATTCATTAACAAGTTCAAATTTTGAGACTATAATCTGCTCCACCCTTCATGTTTGGCCACTATAGAGGCATGCATTCTGATGGATATATTCATTACTGCAATTGTTTGTGAGAATAGGGATTTGTAACAGGACTACTGAAATACAAGCACAAGGACATGAGAAAATAACTTAGAAAAGAGAGCGAGTATCCTAAATGGAACTAATTGGACTCTGCTCAACGCATTTGCCGTCTTTCAGCATCAGACATGAACAACTTCAAGTCTCCAACCAACACCGATATTATTCTCCCACAAAACTTTTAGGAACTGTTATCAACCAGTGCATATTGCAAATAACTATATAGTTGGTACCATATGAACTGGTTTTGATTTTGCAAGATCTTTTGCTGCAAAAAACTTGAACTAAACTAGAGGACTTACAATCCAAAGAATCTATGCTATTTTTTTCAACCATCCTTTTCTTTGATGAGTTCACTTGATAGCGCTGAGAGGGTGGGGTGGGGATCACCATAGCTACTCTAGAAAAATGAATAATGTATAATACAATTTATGCCATCACCACACTGTAGGAGGTAATTTAAGAGTATTGAATCACAAGGAAAAGTCACGCATTTAAGTCGACTTATCATTTAATAACACCTAAACATGGTGATGATTACTACCGGTGATAAATAACATTACTCTAGAAAAATATGACATCACTATGTTTACTTGCTTTGCCAGACTAATGAAGATTAACTTCAAAATTTATTGTCCTTCTCTTAATTATTGTAAACATAATGTCTTTCCTTTTTCAGAGAGAAAACTTCAAAAGGTAGCATCTTCATCATATAGAAAGAGAAAGATGATTAACGCAAAAAGAAGAATAGAAACCCTTCTAAGATGCCAAGAATTTTATATACATCAAGGGCATATTGAAACTCCAGTGTGTGTTCATATATGCAGGCTAACAAGGATCATTGACAATTCCAACCTATAAAGACAAAAAAAGTTCTACCGTATTTAAAGCCACCCAAGGAAGAAATAATATCCATGGATACAACAGAACTGATCTTGGAAGCTATATTATACTACAAAATCCTACAGGCTGTCACCAACCTGCTCAAGACAGCCGAAAGATGTCACTGAGTTGCACATTTCTTGTCTCTACCACATACTTTAAAACATCTCCAAATCCCAGAGATTTCAACTAATTCTCGTAGTCAATGTTTACCAGTCTAGCATCATTAGACAATACCAATATCTGACAGTAGTTTGTATCAACAGCAGCACCTCTTCCTCTAGATCGATCAAACAAGTATAGCTAGAACATCTCAAATTGTTTTCCAGGTATTGTCATACTACCAGAATATTCTTATTTGACAGTGCAGGATAGTGGTACCCATTTACACAAGACTTAGGGCTCGTTCTCCATAAAAAAATAAATAAATAAATTCTCTTTCAAATACCCTATAATCTCTCTACTCTACCACACACTAAAAAAATAATAAATAAATAATAAAAAATTTCCTTACCAATAAAAGAAGCTATAAAGAACAAGCCCTTATTTTTTAGGCTTTTTGACTATATACTTTGCAATATATCATCTATTTGAGTATTGAATAGAAGAAAATATAAAACATCATCTTCTCAAAATCTGAGAGCCTGAAATGATTGCAACTTTATCTAAAGCAGAGTTGATAACAAGTTATATGGTTGATAAAATACAGATTGCGGAAGCAAACAAAGCAGGTTGTACCTTTTTTCCACTCTTTCTTTCTATCATTCTCGTTGTCTGTATCATCTCCACTTTCAGACCTATCCCTGAAAAGGAGAAACGAATCAATTCAATAAAGCCACATACTTAGTCCCATCATGTCTCTTTGACAAAATTCTTTTAACCAAAACTACATTCCTCATATATATACCTTTTCCTCCGATCCTCTTCTTTTTCTTTCTGTCTCAACCGTTCTTTCTCTTTCCGCTTCTTATAAAGAAGCTTCTCTGCACATCTATTGCAAAGGATCAAAATACAGGCATTTCAGGCTTCTTTAAAATACTAGTTAAAATTCACCTACACAAAGATGATGGAACTACTAAAAGCAAATCCTGTCACAAAAATAGCCATGCCACCAACATTCTGTAGATGTTACCCAAATGAGTTAAAACTTTTCTACATATTAAAACAGAAGTATAAGACTACATTTTTAGCAATTGTACACTTTCAGCAAAAACTGATTCTGAATGTTAATCACTTATTCTTCCCTAGGGAGAGAACAAAATCCTCATTGGCACAACAGCATCTCAAAATGAAATGTCCACGTCAATTTTGATACAAGATCCATGATTATTGGGAATAATCAAAGGAAAGTAAATCCATAGGAGCTCATCTTCTAATGTCTGTCTGTCATCTTTAAGACAGTGTACTCATATAGAACCCTTTTTATGGGTACATATTTTCTTAAATTGCAATTTTTATAAAGAGTGACAGTTTAAAATATTTACTGTTTTGCAGGTATACGCTTTGCCATGCCTACATTTTTCCCTGAACAGTCATAGAAGTTGTGGGGTCTGATGCACATATTTTGTGATTGCATAGACAATGGGTGAATAAAGAGCCTAAGAATGAAACAACTAGCAGCAAGATGTCAGTTAAGGATGGTAGTTTCGCATGGAACTTTAACCTGGTCTTCGACAACCATAATTGTTATATCAGTCCCACCAATTTCAAAGAAATTATAATCAAGACACTGCCGTCATACGTCC
This sequence comes from Nyctanthes arbor-tristis, assembly GCA_963692815.1. Classification (NCBI taxonomy): domain Eukaryota; kingdom Viridiplantae; phylum Streptophyta; class Magnoliopsida; order Lamiales; family Oleaceae; genus Nyctanthes; species Nyctanthes arbor-tristis. The sequence continues at coordinate 6,336 of CAVNYN010272065.1, read as the reverse complement.
ATTTCGTTTTTAACTTTTTGAATAGCTTTCACAATTTAGTTTTCGATTAAACAGTACAAGTTTATGATAATTGGATTAAAATTATGTCAAAATAATGATTAATATGTAATTAATTAAGTAAAAGCAATCAGAAGAAGTAATTCATTTAGACATGATATAAAGCACACAGCATTTTTAGCTCAACAAACTAATAGTTTGTTTTATTTCCTGCATTTTTACCCTTAAATTGATGGTCAAATTAGATAGGGGAAAAACACGAACTATTCCCTATCATTTTTAAATCCCTTATATAGATTTTATTTTATCCAACGGAAAAACACATTAGTCCACTCCTCTCTTTTGTACTAATATTTTGCTCTCAACAAATTCATCCAGAATCCAGAGGACAAGGGAATTTTGAAATGTCAAGTTCTCTTCTTCCGTCCACAATCTCTTTCTGAGATTACAACTTCAACTAACTAAAAAGAACCATTTTCCTGAACACAGTTCATCACAACTAATCAAGAATCAATAGCACAAAGGATTGCACACGATAATGAATGTTTGTGTACTAGCTGAATGTCCATACAGTAAAACTGCAGTTAATGTAAGCCCTGAGCACTTATTGTGAATCAGAAATAAGTTTCAAAACCACAAAGGTCACAGATTAAAAAGCAGCAGACTCAAATTGCTCCATGAGTAAATTATCCTGGTACTTAATAAAGTGAGTATTGGCCATCATTTGACTTGGTATTTCAATACCGCAGATTAGTCTTTTGTACAACCTAAACCGAAAAGGTTAATTCATACACATGATAGATAATAATCAAGAGAAAGCAAGGCAAGTTATATGAGTCACCTTTCACAGGTTACCAATTTCACGAGGGCCTGTTTGTTTTCTCCTACTTCATGATAAGAAAAGTTTACCTACACATACAAACAGTGAAAAAGAGATAAAATAGCTTGCCGTCTTGCAAAGATCTGTTTATTACCAATGTTATTAACATCTTTCGTGAAACTTTTTCCACAGATTTAGAATCAATTATTAATAAAATTCTTTGCCAACTAATTGTCTTGGAATTTGGAAATACATTTACCAACAGAAAGAATTTCTCTCTCAATTGGGAATAGTTTCTGTGCTGAATTTCAGAATACATTTACAAGTAAAAAGTATAAGCTCTCTTTATTGGTAATGGGGTTTCTTTGTTTTAAAATTCCCCCATGCCCTATCCATAAGGATAATCTTGAAAATGGAATTTATCCCTGGGAAAATGCTTTGTTTTAGGCTTTATTTTCCTAATTTCATCTGTATGAGATTTATCCCCAGCAAAATGCTGTTTTTAAGCATTTTATATAATTGGTTCTTGCCCAAGATTTTATCTGATATTTGGAAGCAAAAATAATGCCGCAATAAGCCTCTTTAATTGATCCCATATTTTATTTCATGCTCAAAAATTTAATTTCTGTTTGAAGCAGCCTCGTCTTCTTTTATTGTTTACTCAATGCCATGATGCCATTTCTCTTAACAACAAAAACGAAAATGTTAAGATGTCCGAAATGCAGATCATTACTATTAGAATATATTAGTAATATCATTAACCAGAACATAGAAAATATCACTCCCAATGTCTTGGAAATCAAAGGAAGCACTCTTGAATCAAGAAGAGGATTCCATTCAAATTGGGCAAAAGGAACCATAAAAGCTGTTTCACTATCTAAATAAAATTTTGAAAATGTACACGATGTGAGTTGTAACTCACTACGTGTATGATTTTGATTTTTTAAGAATTGATTTCTTTGGGAAATCAATTCCATACAGGCTCTAAATCTTTGAAGGTAATCCTTTTTATTTGGAATATGGTACCTTGCCATCTCAAAGATTTTTGCTTGGCTAACAATTAATAACCAGCCACCAATACACGATGGGTAACCACTCCAAATGGTAGGATTTTTTTTTTAATTTTATTTTTTTTATTTTTTTTATTTTTAATTTTTTTATTTTTTGGTTATACAGATCAGTGGGGCAGATTGGGTAAAAAAATAAGATCCGCAATGGATCAAGGGGCTTCGAAGGCCAAGGTTGATCCAACCTGATAGCTATTTAAAAATAGTAAGAATGATAAAATAAATTTGAACTTCTAATTTCTCTCTAAATTATTAAAAACTTTTCATAAATATTACTTGAGGATCATGTGGTGAGTCAATAATCAATCCAATCTGCTCTGGGGTCCTTCCCATCTCGATCTGCCATGGGATTCGCAGATCACAAAGCAATTCATTTTGGTAGGTTAATAATGGTTTTGGTCAATCCACCCAATTGTCATCACTAGAATCTATCTCTCACTCATTCTCACTCAGTTAATTTCCAAACCAGTTACTTCACAACGATGTTGAAGTGAGCAATGTGTGAAAGAAGTAAATAAAGATGTGAAGAATTTAAGGACTATGGCAGGTTGAAATTATCTGTTCGTACTAACATTGTCTTTGGACTTCATAAATTGATGTTTTCTGCAAAGGCTTTTCTTTATTTTCTTTGATTAAGTACATTTCAGCTGGTCTGCATGAATGTAGCAAAAGGAGGAGGAGGAGGAGGAGAGGATAGGAGAACGTTAAGGCCAGATTGAAGGGAGTTTGGTGAGGGTGGGCATCCACTCTGCGGTTCTAATGAGCTTTATTAAATAAATCTTTGAAATTGGAACAGTTCAAATGAATGATACGATGATTTGTCAAATATATTTGTCAGAATATTGATAGGAGGAACCCTTACGATATGTGTCTGCCTGTTACATTTCAACTTTTGCATGTCTATAATGATTCGTAAAACAAAATTTATAGACAGGATGCTTCATCTCATGCGAACACTGAATATAGCGGACAAACTTGATTCCAGGTAAAGAACTTGCCTCGTAGCTTGACAAACCATCTTTCTCGTTGCAATGTTTATTTCCACATACAAACTGCCCTGAAAATACAAAAGCCCTCAATCAGTGCTAATTCCTATAGTAACTTAATCACTAAGTAAAAATTTCTAAGAGAGTGAATATAAAAAAACTAATGCAGAAGACACAAGGACAAAGTTTTTGAGTGATGAATTAACATAAGCCTCTAAAGCTAATACATTTTCACAGAGATGCATGCATCTATTTGGTTGGTGGAAGAGTGAATAATCCAGTACAAAGACGTGAAGAAAAAAGAAAAAAAGGAATTTGTACACAATTCCAAAATAATCACTCTCAAGAAGCTGCCTAAAACAGTAGGACAGTGATACTTCATGATCAGGACAAATTTTAAGGACGAATCCACCTCAAGCTTTCTTAGCATATTCCCATATCAATTATTAAGACAATGCTCTTTCAACCCTGCCCCCACCCAGCCTCTCCCTCTCGCCTTGAGTCTTCACCTTCTTCTCTCTCTCCGGTAAATCATAACCACCAAAAACCTACAGATGTCAACTTCGCAAAATCGTTCTTGTTTAGGTGCATCTCAGATTGTTCTTTTCGTATAGTGATCTGCAGGAACTTGAACGAAAGCAGGATTCCAAACAATTGCAGATCAGAATCGGGAAATTAGTTAAAAAGATGATCAATGAAGAGAACATTCTCTTCCAAACTTTAGCCCACTTCCGAAGAACTTAGCTGTTTCCTAATGCTTACAGAGAAATCAACAAACTTTCCTCACTTCACGCCACAGGCATTCATGGCCCCAAGTATATCTTTAATCTTATGGTGATTTCTTCATCCCCCTTCCCCTTCCCCTTCCCCTTCCCCATCCCCACCCCCCCCCCCAAAATAAAACAAAAAGAACAAAAAAAGGTGATGTATGCATAACTCCTTTCCTTTTTTATCTATGAGGTCAGAAACAACTAATCTCCTTGATAAAGAATTAAATGTTGAGTCTGCTGGGTGATTCAGAGGGTGTGTTTGATTCTCATTAATTTTGATCACTAAAATAGGCAAATTATAACGAGGTAGAACGAGTAGTCGAAATTTAGTCGGTCCTACAAGTTGTGTGGTTGAAAATGAATAGTTTTCAGATCCAATGGTTGATAAAATTATAACGGGGGAAAATAATGAGAATAAAAAAAAGTATGCTATATTATTCCTCCTAATTTGAAAGAAAGGAACGATGCATTTTTTGTTCATTCTTGGAAGACGTAACAGAAGTTGAATGGCCATGAGATAAAGAGCATTGTCCATTTCCATGAAGAGAGCAAAAGGTTGAGTTTCTTATGGAAACTTTGACTGGCTGAAACAATTGTTCTATAGCACATCACTAGCCATTGTTAAACGTGAAAAAGACAGAATGCTAGAAACAGATTCCTCAAGCTACAAATTGTCTATTTCCAATCAACATGATCGTTGGCCAGGTACCATGTAAATTCTTGTATTTGTGAAGTTTAAGTAAATCTTAAAGCATTAGAGACCAAGTGATTCTCAATTATCAAAAGTAGAACAGATATCCAATGTGTGAAATTTGCTAAGAAATAATTCTCATGGCAACATATAAAGAAACATGAATTCAAGAATGGTTTTAAAAACTGAGAGAGAATACAAAGGAAAAGCTATTTGCAATTCTGCACATGCACATTTTACAACTGGTAAACTAAATCAAGTAGTTCTGGCAGGTCTGAAAGATTGGACATCGTCTCAGGCAATAATAATACATAAATGTGTTAACCAATAGAAACAGTTAGACTTGACTTGTGTCCAAAGTAGCTAACCTGATATAAGTGTGAAGTGTCAACCTACTTGTAGAATAGAAATGAATTTAAATTATGTCATCATCAAAATTGGATCATCAAACAAGTTACTAATACAAGGAAGGAGATGGGGAAGAAACAAATAGCAAGATTATTCTATCGCTACCAGATAGGATCAATTTCACCGCTATTCATTTTTCTTGAAAGAAGTTATACCATAATTTAACATTTTTCTCCATTCAATTGAAAAATGAGAAACAGTCCAAAACATATGGCCTGAATCCTTCAAGCCAAAATTCAATATTCAAAAATTACAGACCAATACAGTAAGTAATGACTTCAAGCTTGTTTGCCGGAATAGCTAACCATGGTTTTATTCAAGCTCATTAGTGAACGCAGACTAGCAGAAACTCTACGATGGAATAAAAGCAAAGAATGTCAAGAAGAGCAATCAAGAAAATGATTGCTATGACATGGATATGCGTGTCTGCAATAAGCAAATTATCAGAAGATTTCTGCTTGATGATTACACTCAGTCATAAATAATTTTCAGAAACAGTCATTTGAAATAAGTTGATACCTTTCCCAGATATTACTTCTTTTTCAGTCCTCCATCTCAGACCAATCTAAGATGAAAACAAGGTACAACTTAGAAATGTTTGCATCAAGTAAGTGTAAAACAAAAACAAATATATTCTCAATCATGTGTAGGTTAATGCCATGGACATGATTAAACAAACACATAATTAAAACAAATGAAAAACATGAAGTATTTGTCAGTTCTAGAAGAGTGCATCCGCAGGATATACAAGGCAGATGACGTAGAACATCTTTCATCTCGTAGACAACTAAAAAATATGGCAGAAAGCAGAAAGTTTATTGATCCAAAAGTATTCTCAGAATTTTTGTCCCAGTATACTTCATTACTTTAAGGTTGTTTATTGGCTTTGAAGCCAAGCCCCTACTACTTCAAAAGGAAATTTAATGGATACTTCTCTTTTCCACCTTCCAAAAATGTATTAAATAAAAAGATCAAAACAAAATTTGAAACAGTGCTATTACACATAACCCACCTTACCAGTCTTGTATTGAGACATATCAGCTATGCAGTATCTTCAACAAGTTAAAGATATCAAAAGTGAAACGCCACAGTATAGTACAAGATATATCGCAACAAAGATGTCAAAGGATACTCATCAAAGTCTTTGCATGTTTGTTGGCTGTTTGAACACCATTCATGTGGGGGCCAAGTTAATCAACTTTGCTAATCTATGAATATGTCCACTCTCAGCTGACCTTCCATGAGCTCAATATTTGTTTAATGCCACTGTACAAAACGTGATGACCATAATGACAACTGAGACAGAAACTTATAATGGACTGTCCCATAGACATGTTAGAAAATTGTATGTTTTTGAGAAGTAATTTGGGGAAGCGATTTTAAGGAGAACATGTAGTAGAGGAAAAATTATTATAAGGAGAGAATATGAGGCTGAAAATGAGTTTGGGAAGAAAAGTGACATCAGTAGAGCAAAATCACACGAGGACTTGTTAGATCCAAAGACGTCAAGTAAAAGAAATAGATTCATTCTGAAGCAACCCCGCCCGGGGGGGGGGGGGGGGGGGGGGGGGGGGGGGGGGGGGGGGGGGGGGGGGGG
>CAVNYN010272064.1:0-22093 GCA_963692815.1 Nyctanthes arbor-tristis | reverse complement strand
TTTTTTTGTTAATTTGTTAAATTATGATTTTTGTTTAAATATAAATTTTTTTATATTGTTATATATGTATATATATTTTTGCTATATATATATATATATACGTGCGCACACTTTGTTATGGGTACATATGATATATATATATATATATATTATGTTGGGTATATATGGTTTAGGTAGATATTTATGAAATTTGAACTTGGAGGCTTACGGAAAGATATTTATACATCGCTTAATATTATTGCTATGAGAATAAATATATAATTAATAAGCATTATTGACCAAATAAATTAAGAAAATCAAATAACATATCAGTGCATTCAATAAGTGAGAAAAAATAACCTGCTAAATAGAAGTAATTCATTTTTGAATATCTTTACATAGATCAATTGTGAGATATATGGATCGGAGTTGGATGTATGGGAGACGTACCACACTAGAATATTTGAAAGGGGTTGAAGAGTTTATAAAATCTGCAGAGAATAATAGAAAAAGGAAACGCGAAGAACTGATATTATCTGTGCCGCGATTGTAAGAATCTGCAAAAATATCGTAGTTATATGGAAGTGAAGCACCATTTGATTAGACGTGTTTTAACGAAGGTTATACGGTGTGGTTTTGGCATGGTGAGGATTTACTTTCTACGGCTAGCACTGGTGTTAATGAGTATGTTCAGGGGGAAAATACGGCAAACAAGAGTTTTGATGAAATTAATCCGGTAAGAAAAGATAATGATGATGTCCAGAACGACCGGATTGATGAAATGATGCGTGATATGGAAGATGATTTCACTGAGACACCGCACATTTTTGACAGCTTGTTCCTCAATTCCAAAAAGCCATTGTTTCCTAGATGTAATAAGTTTACAAAGTTGTCTACCGTGTTTAAATTGTATAATTTGAAAGCAAAGAATGGATGGAGTGACAGGAGTTTTACAGGGTTGTTGGAATTTCTAAAAGACATGCTTTCCGATGATAATGAGCTTCCTAGCTCGACCTATGGGACAAAGAAATTGTTGTGCCCGTTGGGTATAGAGATAGAACAGATACACGCATATCTAAATGATTGTGTCTTGTACCAGTAGGAGTACAAGGACTTGCATGTGTGCTCAAAGTGTGGGGCGTCGAGATATAAGAGAAAGGACAACCACGATAAACGTATTGACAAGAAAGGTCCTCCGGCAAAGGTGTAATGATATCTACCAGTAATACCTAGATTCAAACATTTATTTGCAAATGCAAATGATGCAAAGAAATTCCAATGGTATGTTGATGGGAAGAAAGAAGATGGAAAACTCAGACATCTAGCTGATTTTCTGCAGTGGAGGAATATAAACAGGATGTTTCCTAAATTCGGTGGTGAAGATAGAATTCTTAGGCTTGGACTATGTACAGATGGAATGAACCCGCATGGTAATATGAGCAGTCGACATAGCACTTGGCCCATTCTTTTAGTGTGTTACAATCTTCGTCCTTAGTTGTGTATGAAGCGGAAGTATATAATGTTGTCGTTGTTGATTTCGGGGCCTAAACAGCTGGGAAATAATATAGATGTGTAGCTCACGCCACTCATTGATGATTTGAAGTTATTGTGGAATGAAGGTGTGTTGGTGTTTGATTCACATAGCCGATCACATTTCACACTATGTGCAATGATTTTTTGCACCATAAATGACTTTATAGCATACGGTAACTTGTCAGGTTATACTACCAAAGGAGCTAAGGCATGCACCGTCTGTGAAGATGTGACAATTGATCTTTGGTTGACTAACTGCAAGAAAAATATGTTCATGAGTCATCGGATCTTTCTTCCGTCTAACCACCCGTACCGGAAGAAGAAAAAAGCTTTCTATGGGAGAACTGAGATTTGAGTTGCTCGTTTGCCGTTAACAGGAAAAAAGGTTTATGAGAGGGTTAAAAATGTTAATATTGTGCATGGTAAAACTTTAAAACCTCCGCATAAGAGTATAGGGAAGAAGCGATCTATATTTTGGGATCTACCATACTGGCAACACTTACAAGTTAGATACTGTCTCGATGTAATGCAAGTAGACAAAAATATGTGTGATAGTCTCATCGGAACATTATTGAATAATCCTGGAAAGATGAAAGACGGTATCAAAGTTCGAAAAGATATGGTAGGAATGGGGATACAGGAGCAGTTGGCGCCGTAGGAGTTTGGAAAGCATACATTTTTACCCCCTGTATGCTATACTTTGTCTAAACAAGAGAAAACTAGCTTTTGTAAGTGTTTGAATGCTGTTAAGATTCCATCTAGCTATTCATCAAACATCATGAGACTTAAGTATGAAAGATTTGAAATTGGTTGGAATGAAGTCTTATGATTGTCATATCCTAATGCAACAGTGCTTGCCGCTTGCAATACGAGCTATATTGCCAAAAAATGTTAGACACATCATAACTAAGCTCTACTTCTTCTTCAGCACAATTTCTTGAAGGTCGTTGATCCTGAGACGTTGGATGCTTTGCAGGCTGATGTTGTTATCACGCTATGCCAGTTTGAAATGTATTTTCCACCGTTGTTTTTCGACATTATGGTGCATTTAATCGTTCACTTGGTTAGGGAAATTAAGATATGTGGTCCAGTATTCTTGAGGTATATGTATCCATTTGAGAGATACATAGGTATTTTGAAAAGATACGTGAGAAGCCGATCTCGACTAGAAGGAAGTATAATTGAAGGTTATACTGCTGAGAAGGCTATTGAATTTTGTACAAATTATCTAGATGGTGTTGAAGCAGTCGGTATTCATAAAGCTCGACACAAAGGGAGACTTGGAGGTAAAGGTACGATAGGGTTCAGATCAATTGTTCCTAGGGTTGAAATACGAGATAAAGCACACCTCCTTGTCTTGCAGCACCTTACTGTAGTTCACCCATATATAGACGACACACTTCAATGTTAAGACGTCAAAACCCTTCGAGAGGTGAGATGTGGCTGACTAATCAGACGTGTGCTCTTCCGATCTTATAACATGGTTCAGATATAGAGTGTTCCAACAGCTGTCCCACACACCGACGGTGATTACCGAAACAATAAAATGGTTGGCCTATAGCCCTGGAATGAATGTTTCTTCTATCGAGGGCTATGATATTAATGGATACACATTTTACACTATAAGCTAGGATGATAAGAGCACGATGCAAAACAGTGGAGTCACGTTAATAGCACTTTCATCAGAATATTCCAATGTCAATTATGGGAGGCCAGTTGTTGCCGCAGTGTCTTATTATGGTGTCATTGAAGAAATTTGAGAGCTTGACTACAAGGTTCTGAAGGTACCTCTTTTTCGATGTAAGTGGGTTGAAAACCACTGGGGTGTTCCGGTTGATGAATTAGGTTTCACTCTGTTAGACTTTGGTCGGTTAGGCTATCTTGATGATCCTTTCATACTTGCATCACAAGCAAAACAAGTCTTCTACATTGTTGATCTTGTTGAACCTAAGTGGTCAGTCGTCCTTCAAGGTAAGAGGTGTATAGTTGATGTTGATGATGTGGTCGACGAGGAAGAGTATGATCAATTTGACGAAACCTCTCTATTGGTATACAATATGTACCTACAGGGGATGATAACATTGATACAAATTACATGTGTTTTGATCATGAGGAAGGTATGTGGGTTGACCACCATGCATGATAGCATCGTCATGTAAGATCATTTCCATTTTGTGTTATAAATGCATTGCTAATTATCTTCTACATAATCGCTAGTACCTTGTTGTTTTACTTGCAACTTTGTTCGTTACACTAGTATAACTGTGGTTGTGTTTGTGCTTATATGTAGGTAGGGATGTAGAGTGAACGCTTTTGATGTCAGACAACTCAGGTACAACAGGTGAGGAGGCTAGCAGTAAAAAGAAGCAGACGAGAGGTCCATCAACTTGCAGGAAAAAGAAACAGGAGGATGTAGCGGTTGAATTGGACGAGTTTGGGCAGCCTATCGGGCCTTTTGCTTCAGAGTTTGGCAAGTATATTGGGATGCAGTTCGAATCCATGTGCATGTAAACTATAAAGATTGGAAATCAGTTGAGCAATTCCTTAAGGATCTCATATGGGAAGACGTTAAGGTATTTGAATGAATTTACATGGTTTAGTTTGTTACCGATAATGAGTTTGCATGGTCCAATCAGTTAATGGGCATATTCTTCTCTTGCAGACAAGATTCAAATTCGAGAATGATGATTTGAAGCATGTTGCATTGATCGAAGTTGGGAGGAAATTGAAGAACTTCCGGAATAAGTTGGTCAAAAAGTTCATCAATGCGAAGCACAAAAAATATAGTTCTCCATGTAATCTTTATAAAGGGATCATTTCGCCAGATCAGTGAGATCAGTTCAAGCAGGATCATGCCGCTCCAGAGTTCTTGGTACCATCTAAAACAAATCTTATATTATATTATTGTCTCAGCATTAGATAAAAAAATAAAGCAGTTGGTAAATTAACTTTCAGGAGAAAAGCAGGAAGGCAAGGCTGAGTAAAGCGCAAAATAAGCACCCACACTTTTTAGGCTCCACTGGTTATGCTCGTAGGAGGGTGGACTGGGCCGTTGTTGACCTCCTATCTTCCTCATCATCATGTGGGTCAGTTAGTTCGACCCTTCAGATCAACGATCACAGCCTAGACTGAGCTCGGGCAAGGCATCAAAAGGGTCCCGATGGAAATTATTTCATGCCGAATGATAAAACCAAGGTGGTTTTTGAGAAAATTGTAAGTATACATTAATAATTTATTTTCTCTTTGTTTAATTTACCTGCCCTTTATTCACTTGTATCGTATTTTCCTTTTTTGTTTGAAACAGAAAGAATTGCACGAGGATGCCAGTAAAGGGACATTAGCTCCAAAGAGACAGCGGGATATATTATCGGTGGCGCTCGGCAAAGAGGAGCACTCTGGTCGAGTGAGGGGTTACAGTGGATATGTCAATGTAAGGAACGTTTATGGATGCCCTAAAGAGCCAGGGCCCGAATGAGTGGGGTCGTGTCAGTATAGGATATTTGAAAGGTCATCCAATTAGAGATGGAGGCCATCATCACTGAGAGAGTAAGAAGAGAGACTATGACCCAGATGCATGCGCACATTGATATGATGCAATCACAGATGGTCTCTGTTCTCTAATGCTATAGGATTGAAATACCTTGCAATTTCATACAGAAGAAATACCTACTGCAACGAGTCCTTCAGTTAGACCAACGACTCGTAGTATCCACTAGTCGGCTGATCCTAGGCCAGCTCTTGACATTGAGGTATTCATAGCGTTTCGTTATGTCGACATTCGAATTCATTCCAATACTTACAGCTAACGTTATTTTGTTGTGTATTGACTATCCAAATAAGCCAACCTCATGTCGTCTCACCCTTAATTGCGATGGAGTAACTAAAATTGTAGCGGTGGGTATGGTTTACCCGTTCGAAGCTACTACGTTGCTGCACGGTTCACTGTTATTGCCCGGTCCTACAAAGTCGTAATTGACCGTGTGTATGAAGATGCGCTCAGTTATCCTCTTCCAGTGCCAAATTCATATGCCCAGCAATTGCTGGATATAGGTGAAGGCGGTTACGCTCAGTGGCCCGGACATTTAGTGGTGTTAGGCGAGGTAATTAGTTGACCTTACAGAATAAGCTTTTCTGGATTTTGGATTCCTAATTAACACGATGACAAACAAATTTTCACCACAGGAACCGTTACCCAGCCGAGCATCACCAAAGGGAAAAGGCAAACAACACATGAGTTTTGAAGTTTCCTTTGCTCGCCCTAATCTTATTGACGACGCAACATTGGCTTCCCTAACTCCTAACCTTAAAACGTTGCATGATCTGACTATTAAACCGCCACTCTCTACGGATTTCTTTGAGGTGCCGAACGGGAGAGATGTGTTTTTCTACCCCGGCCAGATAGACAGTGAAATTAGTGTTTTAGTCACTGATATAACCGACTTGCTCAACATGCACTGGTTGGCCGCACCTATTTTACAAGTTTGGGCAATGTAAGACTTCCTCGATCCCTCACATTTAAGTATATCGTATAATTTTTAATTTGACATTTCACGTTTAGTATAATGTATTTCAGGTACCTACATCATTTGTGCAACCAATTTGAGATTCAAAATATCGAGTTTCTTTGTCCATTGCTGGTCGGGACAATCAATCATGAAACAATACAACTGATGAGTTATGAGTACATACTCCACGCGATGGGAAACATGATGGATAAAAAGTACATTCTGGCAATGTATTTTATAGGGTAAAATCGTTCCACTTATTTATTTGTTGTTTTGCCTTAACATAAATTTTAGTTTTTTGTCGCTAAATATTCAAATTTAAATTCTTATAAAATATTCCAGAAACCACTGGATGTTGCTGGTGCTACGTCTATCACGCAATATGGTATACTTCTTTGACTCTCAGGCGGTTAACAGGCGTGACCTGCCTATCAAACCGCAGTTATCTGTATAAGCAATTATCATTAACTATTGTATATTATTCTTTTTTTTTTTTAATTTCAACTTGTTTAAATTATATAAATGTATGTGTCTATATTATAACTCTAGGGTGCTTAAAGGGTTGTGGGCGTCAGGGAAAATAGTGAAGAAAGAGCTCATGTGAAAAACAATCGAGGTATGAAAATTATCCTCTAAATGTTACAATAACTATTGAAATTTCAAATTTTAGTGATTTAATTACTAATATTTATTTTAAACTCATTCGAAATGTTAGTGTGCTCTGCAACCCAGATCTGATTAGTATGGCTACTGTGTAATGAGAAATATGTACAAGATAGTCACCAAATGTGCTGGTTTGAAAGAATATCCTGATAAGGTATACATATTTATTGAATACTAATAATTATCTAATTTAAATTGTATTTATTTTATTACAGAGTATAATTATATTTCTTTTTCTTTTTTGTAGGCATATGAAATGAGATCATATATTCAATCGAATATAGATGATATTCGAGAATTATGGGCAGAATGCTTTCTCCAAAATTGTATGTGATTTTTGGTTCTAACTATTGATTATAGTTAGATTCCTATGAAAACGATGATGATTAGAGGAATATATATATATATATAGTAATGTAGTAGTTATTGATTTTTGGACTAGCTTTGTTTATATTTAATGCTTAGTTTTATGTTAATTCAATTGTTTCGTATTTACAGTAGCTTATTTTGTAGTACTATTTGTAGATTCATATTTATATCAAGTTGGTGATAATTGGTTTAAAGTGCATATAAATTATTGGTGGAAGTAGTGTTGTTGTTTTTTTTTCTTGCATTTGCTACTTGTTGGCTACTTGGTGGTGGTGGAGATGTGTATAAATTGGGCTACTTGTTGCTTGCATTTGCTGTTTTATGGTCGCACAAAAAATTGGCAAAATATGGACACTGTAATTTATATTAAAAAAAAAACCTTAGCGTCGTCTGTTATACAACAGCCGATGCCCAAAATATGTTTAAATAAAAAGTATATATATTTTTGGCGTCGGTTTTAAGTTAACAACTGACGCCTTTTTGTAGTATGAGCGTCGACAAACAACCAACGCCTATTTTCCTAGTAAATACATCTGTTACAAATGCGTCTACCTAGAAACTGACACCTATTATTTATAACAACTGTCGCCTAATTGGCTTTTCTATAGTAGTATATATCAATTAATATAAAATTAATATGTCATTTTATTTACAGCCATTGTTTAAACATTAACCACTAATATTTTTACAAAAGAGTTTCCGGACATTATAAGAGTGTCTGTAATCGATCTTTTCATAAGACAAGTATACAGGTCATATATGTGAATAGAGTAGATAGAAATGATTATATATGTATGCACATGCCACACATATGTCCAATAATAGTTGATGGATGATACCCAACTACTCAATGCCTTCTGAATTTCATACATATAATGATTGTTATACATATTGAGATTCCATTTTTTATATTTATTTATATTCCATATCCAATGTGCAGATTGTTCACATTTATTTATTTTTTTGGCTCTTTTTTCTAATTTTAGTTTGTATTTTTAATTATGGATACAAAAGTATAAATTATTTTCTGTTTCATATCTAAGGGTTGTTGATTATTAGTAACACTTTTAATTTTTTGTAACGTTTTAAATTTAGAACAGAATTTTATTTTTTGTAATGTATATTTATTATAGAACATCGTGCATGTTAAAATTAAAACATATCAATAAAGTAATTGGATGAATTATTATTGTAATTAAAAAATAAAACTTATCTCAAACTTATTGAAAAAAGTTTTAATTAACAATATTTACTATAATAAAGAAAGAAAACTTTCAAGATTTTATAAAAGAAAATTAAGATATATTGTTAAAGATATTTCCGAAGGAAATGGATACTTTACGTCGGAAATTTCCGATTGAAATTCAAGTTGGTCGGAAATTCGGTTGGAAATTTATGACGGTTTGTCGTTTCCGTCGAAAATTTCCGAGGGAACAAATTCGGTTGGAAATTTATGACGGTTTGTCGTTTCCGTCGAAAATTTCCTACGGACTTTAAGTTCCCTCGGAAATTTCCGATGGCTTTCATTTTCGTCGGAAATTCCCGACGACATATTGTGTCCGTCAGAAATTTCCTACGGACAAGTGGTGGCCGTTGGGAATTTCCGATGGAATTGTCGTTTTGTTAGAAATTTCCGACGGAATCAAGGTCCGTCGGAAATTTCCGACGGGAAGCTATTTCCGTCAAAAATTTCCGATGGATTTTCGTCCGTCAGAAAAAATCCGTTAGTGGTACCCTGTTTTTTAGTAGTGTATTTACATATTTGACCGAACTTGTAATATACAAATTTTAACAACCCATTCTAAAAAAAATTATTTCTACTTATAAAAATAGAATTATGTTAAAGCGTCAAAAGCTGACGTGTCGCGCAAAGCCACACATTATATGAAAGAAACAACTATTGATTTCTTAGAGCCACAAGTGGTTTCTTACCTGTTATGCACGATTTTGTGCGACACATAAGCGCCCCGTCCGAACGCTTTAAAAAAATAATTGGTGAATGGGTTGATTTGCACCATACCATAACAAATCCAAATTACCTATTTCTTTGGTTTCTATTGGCATGCAATTAAAGTGTGTGCCTCAAAAGCTAACCGTCAGAATATATCTTTAGCTTTACTCCCATTGGTTTATTATTTGACAAAAGATTCGACATTTATTTTGCTTTTTTCAAAATTTTTCGAACTGTTATCTGAAAATAGTCTAGATTTCCCACCAATAAAGTTTTCACACATCACAAGAAGCGTGTCTCAGATAGTGTTACTGTTAGTATTAATAAATTGAAATTAAGAAATATGGTGGTGGTGGTGGTGGTATTAGTAGCAGTACTATGTAATTATTTAATTAAAATAGTAGTACAATAATGTACTTGAATCTCTAACCGATAACGTAATTTTTTTTTTTTTGGATTAAATAACCGATAATGTAATTAATAATGCCTATTTGGTCCAAATGTTATGTGCTATAGTGATGATTGTATGTTGGTTGTGCGTTGATTTTATTAACACATTTATTTATTAAAAATTTAACATTTTTAAATCACTTAATTTAAAATAATATGCAATGCTTCTGATAAAGGTGATAGTTCAAGTGATTAAAAGCAATACTTAACACAAGAAGGTTCCGTATTTGAGTCTCTACTAACACTCCTGTCCCAAATTCTCTCAATTATTATATAAATAATAATAATAATAACAACAACAACAACAATAACGACAACGTGCAACACACATGCCTAGTACAATAAAATTGATATCTTTCTTCCCTTCCCCAAAAAAAAAAAAAAAGAAAAAAAAAGAGAAAAAGAAACAAACAAACAAAAATTAAAGAAATGTCTTTCTACGCATACGATTTTTTCTTTTTTTTTTCTTTTTTTTTAACGTTACTATTACACTATTCAATTTCAGAAGTTATATATATGTAGGTGTATATAGGGAATGGCAGCTGTCGTTCGGATTCAAGACCTCTCAGTTAAAATGTGAAAATCTAACTACGACTCTTGTTCAAATCACTTCAATTTTACAAGTCTATAATATATATATTTGTCATCAGATGTATAATCAATTTCGCATGTTTGTTGACTTCATTGAGAAGAATATATATTATTACATTAACTTGAAAAATCTTTGTCTAAAAATTATCAAAATATTTCTATTCACGCATTTTATCAGATCTAAAAATAGTATACGTTTTTTTTGTTACATAAACATGAAACTAATGCAGGATTAATAATAAAACATTTATGACAGTTTTCCGAAGTGATGAATATTATTATTCTATTTCTTATGTCATGCAAAAGCATTACTCAGTGTCAATGAATACTGGTTTCTTAAAATAAAAATGAAAATCAATAATAATTAGAACATTTTTCTTAATATTGCTAAACTTAAAAAAATTAAAAATTAAACTTAAATTTTGCCAAAACATTAAAGCGCTAATTAATATTTGACAGGTTACAAGACAATATGTGACAAGAAACTAGTGGATTCAAGTATTGTAGCTTACGGCTTCTATGAAGAGTGGCTTATTTTCACATGAAAAAGACATATCCATTAAATTTTAACTCGATTGACTGGATGAAAACATATGATAGCATCAAAATCTAAATATTCCATATCCACTTGATTTGAAATGGGGGCTGATATCATATTGTGATTTTCTATATATATAAATTTTCATTTAATTTATTTTAAATATAAGAAACGAATAAGTCAATTGCCCAAAATAGTGCAACATGTTATCTTGACTTGAATATTTTGCGTTTTATTGGTCCTACGTACGAAATTATGAAGCTGTGATTACAAGTCAAACTTCCATCATTTTGCTTGAGAAACTATATTCCGTTATGGATCATAAATAGCATGTCAAATTTTAGTCTTTATTTCATTGATTCGTATCACCGATGTACGGTGAAAGGAATAAAGGAATCCAATACTTCCAGTGTTTAGAAACTGGAGATGAAATTGCAAAGCTACCAAGTGAATGCACTAATCTATATTTGAAAAATTCATAAAAAATGAAGATCGGAAGAGCGCTTGATTGGCATATATAAAAAGAACTTGACAACCTTTAATACTATCATTTTAGCTCTCTCTCTCTCTCTCTCTCCCTCTCTCTCTCTCCCTCTCTCTCTTTGTGTGTATATATATGTATATAGACAAGAACAAATGATTAATGAGGTTTGTCCCATATTCTTTATAATCGATTTTGTGAAGCATGATATACATATAATATGGTGATTCACATCTAAAAAGAAAATTCACTATAATAAAGAAACGAGAACATCTTGTTAAACAACACTGGTGTAACTAAAGATACACTCTTAGTGACATGCATAGAATCTCCTTTTTCCTAGTGTAATTACATGAGGATTAATGATTTGTAAGTTATATTTCAAGTCTATTTGATTTTTAATTATGCAACCAATAAGATTTGAAGTGAGTGAAGTTCGTATGTGTTTACATTTATTGGAAAAAGCAAGTCTTTAAACAAATAATGCATTCAAAATTAAGTTAATGAAAGAAAAAAATGGCAATACACTTTCATCATTTTCTAAAAGCAATGATATTTTTCTAAATTCCTGATTAAACCAATAAAACCAAGCAATAAAAAGAGCTCTTAAGCTCAAGGTATGTGCTACACTTCTCATACTTAATTATGTATTGATCGTAGTTCAATACGCATTGACTATAAATTATCAAGTCTAGACAGAGTATGTGTCACTTAACTTTTTCGCATTTACGCTTTTTGTTAGTAAACTAATTTTATTTTTTATTTTTTGTTTGAAATGAGAGCGAGGGAGAATGTGTGAAGTTGAATGGTAAAGATTTGTATTTTATGTTTTACATGTGGATCTTATGAGACTTGTGGATGTGATTAATTTGGCCAAATTTAAATTTGAAATCATGGACCGATGGAGAGGAGGGGGCCTGAACGGGTTATAACACGAGTCAGCCTGAATATTTTTTCAATTTTATACAGTAAAGATTTTTTTTTTTTTATAACATATACCTTCAGTCAATTTATTTATTTTATTTTATTAATTTTTTTTTTTTAGGTTATAGCCTCTGTAGAAATTTTTTCTAGATCCAACCCGATCGAATAAAATGAGATGGCTATCGTGGGCATAAATCTTGATTGGTTATTGATCACTTTTGTGGGAAATTTATTATAATGAACGGTGGGACCCATGAAAGTGAAACAATCTAGGGGTTTAAATTGCATTAAATAACAACAATATAATTGGATTCACAAAAATAATGGCAGTGGGGGTCCCAAAATTGAGACTTGAGAGGGCTAAATTCAGACTCAAAATTGCAGACCGAATCATGACACGAAAGACTAACTTTTTATACAAAATATATATATATATATATATATATATATTGGTTTTGGGATGGAAAAGGTGGGTACAACAAGGATTGCAATATTGTACAGGCATGCAAAAAAGTTAGTTACAAAGAAACCACTAATATGGAGATATGCCATGGTGGAGTTGAATGACACATGTCCTTTCATAAAGGCACCACTAATATAGCTAATCATTAGCCAATTTTATTTATAGCCATACAAATTTTTAGTGTTGCAACTTTTTTCTTCATGGTGCTCAATACTGTAGACATTACGTTAATAAAAACAAACGGATTTGGCTATTTTTTATAATAATATACAGCCACAATCTCAAATAAAAAGCTCGGTATATATGATGTATTTAGAAGTTATTGTAATGAAAATGGTTAGAACTAAGAAAAGACCAAGAGCGGCTCGAGAGTTGGGAGACCAAGGAGATCGGAAGAGCACTCACGGGGAGAGGATCCAAAAATCGATTTGAGCCCGTTTGACAAAACATTCAAAACATAGAATATAATTAAAGTTTTTATTTATACTTTCATTTTCAAAAAAATGAAAATCAGAAAATAGAGGTTATTTGAGTATTTAGCATATATAGTAGACCAACTTACAAAATAATTAAAAACAACAATATGTAAAAAACCATATGGAATAGAAATATCTTAAATTAATATACAATTGCAAGCTGCCATTTGAGTTATTTTTATAAAACTAGTTAATAATATATGCTGATATATGTAGTTTTATAATAATTTTACAAAATCTTACGTATCATGTATTCGGTGCTAATTAATTTAAAATTTTATACTACTAAAAGTAAAGGAAATTTAATTTTTGAATAATACATTGTGGTTCTAATTTGCAAGTAAGTATGTGGTTGTCAAAAGTTCTTGTAGCAAAAGTATGCACTTTAAACCAAATAATTTCTCTATGAATTCTAAAGTGAAATTACTGTATTCCTTTTAAGTATTATATGCTAAAATTAAATAAAAAAAATCATATTTTGTAATCATTAGACAAATTGTTGAAAAGAAATTGATTTTGTAGAAATTAGAGAGATTAGTGCAGGGGCATAGTAATTCAAAGGGAGAGACTTATGTGAATTTAGAATTTGCAGAGAGGGAATTACTTCGAAAATAGTTCATTTTTCAGTTTTGATATGAATACATTGGGCGTCGACTTTATAAAGACAACCCGCTCCTCTAGTTTTGTTCATATGACAAGGACCACATATGAGTTTCTTTTTATTATACATTAACCAACACATGTAATAAAAAAATTAAATAAAATAAAGGAGGGTTTCTCCATTAGGGAGACACCTGGTGCCTCCTGATCAAAGCTGATTCATTTTCATATGAAAACATTAAAGATTGCCAATAAATCAACTTTGTACAATTCACAAATAAGAAACTTAAAACAAAACATTATAAATATAAGGATAAAACTGGTTTTTAGCCAAAAAGAAGTAGGGGTAATTAAAGAAATCAAAATATTTTTCTTAATTGATACTTGTAAAAGAAGAGTGAAGAGTGATGATGAAAATGGTATTCAACTTGCTATGGTACTAAAATTTGCATTATATATTCACGTCATTTGAGTCTTAATCACATCAAATATAATAAGATTTTGTTGTAAGTTAATGGGAATATAATAAGATTATTATATTGAACTTGTCAATGAACCATCATTGCCTATCAATTAGTGGTCTTTAATTAATTTTTAAAGAATATTAAAAAACTTTTGCCAGGTGATAAAATTTTAGCCAAAAGCAAAAGAAGAATATTAAAAGAGGCGACATATTCATGAATTAGAATTTTTTTTTTAAGTAACTCGACTCGAAAATATAAGCTTGAGTTACAATTTTATTAATATCTAAAAAATTGTACAAGTAAAGAGGGAGACGTCATGAGCTTTATCTCCAAAAATGTTACAATGCAAAGAAAATATTTGGTACTTCAGGAGTAACTTAATATGGTACTCTACATCAATCAGCATCCTACGAATGTTTAAGGGTCCCGAAAATGGAGTTTGAGAACCCATGTATGAGTTTTTTATTGGCTTGGAGTACCCTATTAGAGTACTACTAGAGTATTTGAAATTTATCTACAAACAAGACCCTTATATTTCATATCCACGAATTAGATTTAATTGAACAATTTCCCATGGTTATTACTCCCTCCATCTTGGCATGTCTTCTTTTTTCATCCGTTTTATAAAAATAGTCTACTTTCTAAAAATGACCTACACTATATGTATAGTACCATATGGTGCCATATATCAGATGGTACTAGATCCTGACTAGTCCACTTTTCTTTTAAAATGTAGTTGAAATTTTAGTTTTCACATATACCCTTATTTAATGTGTATTGTTATTAACGGAATATATATAATTATTGAAGTGAATAATTAGTAAAATAAAGGGTATATTAGCAAAACGTAACATGAACTCTTGCTCGAGAGATCAAGAGTCTATTGGCACAAGGGAGGAATTTCCACACATGCTTTGTTCGTTATCACTTATAGCCTAGCAACGGAATCAATTTCTTGTCCGAATCAATGTCTATGGCAAGAGCCTCCTTTCATAGAGGCTCGTCTTTTTGTACGGCAGTATGATGATGAATGATTAATAAATCTCTCTTTCAAGGGGAAAAAAAACAACAACGAAAATGTAACATAAATTTCACCATTTCAATGACATTAATTATACTATTCTTGTGAAAATAGGAACAAGCCTCTCTTTATGAGACAGAGGGAGTGTTTATTATTATTATTTTTTTTTTTTGCTGTATTTCCCGTAGTTGCTATTTTTAAATTGTTATTACTGTGTTCTCATTATTAGTGGTTTTGTAAATTGAAAGATGCATTACGAAATCCGCTCGAGTAGTTTAAAATGGTAATTAATAATCGCAACTTGATTTTTGGTGAGCTAAACTAGTTAATAATTAGATTAGATTAAGTAAATAAAATTCCAATATATATATATATATAGATAATTGAAGGAAACTAAATTCTTACCTGCAAAATACAACACATATAGATAAAGTATTGGAAATATATGAACAAAGATGGAGAAAAAGAACAAAAGAAGTAAAATCAAATAGGCTAGAACGTGTACATGAAAAATGTTTTGCTAGCCTGAAACTAGATTTGTCCTCTTTCCGGGATATGGATGTGATGTTCGACAAATGTGTTTGAAGGATTAAACAAGCCTTACAATATTCCACCGCCAAAAAAATGAACAAACGAATGTAAACTGTGAGAACTATGGCAAAGAATTTATGCGATTTTGAATTTTCGATCTCTTGGATTGATATTTGAGTGCTTTTTAATGTGTTTAAAATCTAATATCCAAGTTCTCTTTCTAGATATCTAACTGATTTCACCGGAAAGACACCTTTTAAGTGAAAGAATGCATCAAAAGGTGGAAAACGCCTAAAACATTCAAATTTTGGAAGAAAAAACGTCATAACGTTTTAGCCATTGCGCCCTCTATTACTTCCAGTCACAATGTGTATATTTCCTTCTTTTCAGCCCGATTCCCACAGATTTATAAGTCTTTTTAAGTATTTTTTTTTCTTTTCTCTTTTCTTCCAAACATATGCATGAACTTTCTTTTGATCAATCCGCACTTAAAATGTTTTATGTTTAATCTTAAACAATTTACGGCAATCCCCACGTGTTTAAGGTAAACATAAAAATTCAACTCAAAACCAATTTCATCAATACCTGTACTTAAGGAATGAATATATTTCGATTTAAATTCATACAAAGTGCAATTTTTATGTAGTAGCATCGAAAACCCAGGTAGCACTAAGGCATTGAACCTTTATTCCAGATGGTGATACCTATATGAAAACACATATATGTAAGTATCAAACATTCTCGTACAGATTCTCACTTCAGTTATGGTCTTGTGCACATCCAATTCATGAACTTTTAAGCAGGAAAATTCCAACCTCGTATCGAGATTCAAAACAAGAGAATTCTTAAAAAAGAAAGAAATAAATAAATCAATAAATAAAGTGACAGTTAATAACCTTGAGATTTAAATTGCAAGGCACATGAGTTACTTGCCAAGAGTCGTATAAGAGAAGGAAAATACTAAAGAAGACATAAAAGTGACAGTAATCTAAGTTCAAAGAAATCATGATAGTTTGCACCTAACCTGAAAAACATTACTTTTTATAAATCAATATCAAGGCCAGAGACAAAGTTAATAAGGTATATAAGCCAAAGCAAGCCTAGTACGTACCTTGTGTCAAAAGAATAGTACTGGGTTTCGTCGAAGAAACCATTCTATTTCTCAATTATGATGTTTCTAACGGATCATCTCTCATGAATCTTGTGAAAATTTTCCTGCTTAACGATCATATTGTTCGACTCCACAATCACAAAGAATAAGATTAAACTTAAAATATGGCGAGAGCTTGATCGCTAACCGTTTGATAGTTGAATTTGATCATTTAATCCAATTTTGAAATATTGAGGAAACTCTTCGAGTATACTTCGACAAAAAGACTATTTTAATGTTGAGTTTAACATCAATTAGAAGTAAAAAGTTGTAAGAAGAAAAATACTGACATTATAGTGAAGTGGCCGAGAATGGATAGTGTAGTGATTCAACTGAAATAAGTGCCAAATTCGGTAGTAGAAAATGAAAAAGAATAATGTTATGAAGCATGCTTAGTATAAGTTTATATAGTAATTAATGTGGTATTATATGATATAAGTGAAATTAAATGCACGAATAAAAAACTTACTTGTTTAAATTTATCATTTAATACCACCTTAATATAGTGCTAAACACTTGTGGCACTAAAATTAATACTCCCGAAGTAGCATCATATTTCTATTTGAAAATATATTTTGATCTAATTAATCATATACACAAATTTTATCAGACATTAAGACTCACATATACTTCTAAGACTATAATGGTACTAGTGAATGAGGTGCTAGAACGGAGAGGGCATATGTAGGAGTTGGGGAGTACAAGTTGATTTTCTATTAGGTCATATTATACGAGACTGGTAGCACAAGTATACGACTTGGTAGCATAAGAAAATAGATTGCTAATATTAAAAAATTTCCACACATAATATATACACATCTTTTCAAATAAATAGAAAGATTAATATTATACCCCTTTATTAGTTTACTGATTGACCCTTTATCACTTCACTGATTGACAGTTTTGTCTTCTAAAAATTTTAAATCTCAACCAACTCAAAAACATAAAGCGATACGTCTAGCCTCCAATTTCTCTCAATAAAATGTTCTAATATCTATCAACTTGTGAACTAATCGATGAACTAATAGGGATGTCTATATGTTATTAGTTTACTACTCAAAACAGAAGGCTAACTCATGTCAAAAAAATAAAAAATAAAATAAAAAGCCAATGAGCCTCGGGTTTGGGTCACGGGTTGTGTCTTGGGCCCTCGTAGCTTTATGGGCTCCCACGCGAAAAGCCTTTGATCGTATTGTTTGCACCTTAAATACAAATTCTGACCGTTGTATTTTCTTCCCAACGGCTCTCTTTTTCCGACAAGACAAAAAAATCATTCACCTTCGATCAAGCGAACAACAACTCAACATTGAACGCATATAAGGTACGATTCTGATTTCTTTTCAATCAGATTCTCAATCGCAACCCTCGCTTTCTGTTCAGTTCAGCAGTTCCAAGTTTTGTAAGAACAGAAGCAAAATCATGATTTCCCCCCTTTAAAGTGGCTAAGTTCTTGTTTGGTTGATGCTTTTTTCCCTTCTATGTGTGTGTTATTGTTTATGTTATTGGCATTATTTATCCCTTGAAAATTCAGTATGGGTTCTTAATTTCTTGCGGATTGAACCAATTTTGGCGAATATGTTTGACGGGTTATTTTTTGAATTTGATTAATCTGTTTAGTCTGGAGAAATATCAGCAACTCTTTCTTGTTAGGGTTTTAAAATTGACGTTCAGGATTTTTAAATATTTTTCTTTGATACAGTAGTTCTTAATTCAAGTGCTGATTTATTTAGTTTTGATATTGTGATTTCAAGATCCAATTATGAAGATTTGCATTTAAATGTTTGTATCATTCATGTTGTGTTGTTGTCCTCTTTCTCAAATTGATCCATGGCTTTTACCAAATTTAGCTGGTTTGTTTGGTCCATTAAAACAATACCGGGGGGGGGGGGGATCATACTTTTCCTCAGTTACAGTGATGATTGATAACTATAGCTCGTTTAATCTCACATGCTACTTTCCATCTTGGAATTACTTTTAGTCAGACTTAAATATGCTATTTTTTTCGTGCTTTCCACAATTCGTGGCGTGTTATTGTTGAACATATGAGATTTTGGTTGTTGAGAAGGCTTGAAAGGGGAAAAAATCATTTGAACAGATTGAAGATTATCAAATCCTAACTGAGTTGTTCATTCTTATTTCCAGCTTATATATTTTGTCATGAACAGATTGAAGATTCTCAAATCATTTGAATCTTGAAAGATTTTAGAGAGGTCAAAGTCTGAAAAGGGGAGAAGGCTGAAAAAAGAAATGGGATGTTCTCCATCAAAGCTGGATAATGAAGCTGTCATCCAACTTTGTAAGGATCGTAATAAGTTCATCAAACAAGCAGTGGAGTATAGAATCTAATTTGCTTCGGGGCACATTGCTTATATGCAATCCCTGAAAAGAGTTTCTGCTGCACTTCGAGAATATATCAATAGCCACGAGCATCATGAGAATATGTTATTAGATTATTATAAGACAGAATCCTCCACGGTAAAGAAAATGGGTGCTGCTGTCGTCAGATATCACCAACATCCTTCTCCGTGACACCATCTACATATGAACCAAACTCATCTTGTAAAATAAACTACCTTAAGTCTGGTGGAACCCCTTCCATTTCAGTTGAGATGAGACCACCTCAATCACCCGAAACCGTCAGAGTCGAAGCTTACACCCCTGTGCATCATTTTGGAATCGACAGCTCTACAAGCTCCTCAAACTTCCGTAGCTCCCTCAATGATAGACTTACTTATTCTCCAATTTCAGCACAGACTTCTCAATGGGATTTCTTCTGGAACCCTTTTTCTTCATTAGATTACTGTGGCTATCCGACCAGCAGTCATGATGAGACTAGTTTAAATGATGGGAATGCTGGTGTAAGTCAGGTCCGAGAAAAGGAAGGCTTATGTGAATTAGAAGCGAAAAAGGAAAAAGAAAAAGAGACTGATGAAATTATGGACAAGAAAGAAGAGTGTTTGAAGGCTGATCAAAACTCCCACACAGAAGACGTGGAAGTAGCTAAAGAAAGTTGCAATAGTAAGAATGACAGTGGAATGAATAGTAGGTCCGGGATAGATCAAAAAGGAGCACAATCAGATGAAATTGGTAGTGTTCAAAGCGTGGAAGCAAAGAAAGATGAAAATGGAGCAGAAATGAGTAGTAAGGAAGCAACGGTTACTGATTGTGAATTGAGAGAGGAAACACCTGGATTTACAGTTCATGTAAATCCAAGAGTGACGAGCATGAAGGAAGTTATCAAGGATCTTGAAGATCAGTTCTTGGTTGCAAATAATTCGGCTTCTGAAGTATCATCCTTTTTGCAGGGAGGAAAGGCCAACTCATCGACATCAATTGATCTTACAGGTTTATAAATGATATTTAATTGAGTTAAAATGCTGAATGTGCATGTATTTTGCCATAGCTTCTGAGTTTTCTTTCCGTTGTGTCACTTCAAGTTGTAGCATGCTTCACTTGAATGGATGATTTATTCTTTCTTATCTCTGATTCAAAATGATTTTTCTCTTCTGTCCTTGATTTTCTGATCGATGAAGCTTTTGTGTCATCCTGCTAAGTCCAATTTGATTTGTCCTGTCATACCTGTGGCTTTGATATTTGACTTGAAGGGGAAAAATAAATAAAAAGGAAAACTAATTGAATGCTTACCCAAATTTGTTTGCTAATCTTAATAATTATTCATGTTTCAGTGATGGAGATGTTGAATCCAGTAGCTTTGTTCAAATCAGCTTCATCTCGATCACCATCATCATCAAGGTTTTTAGGGAGTTTCTTAACCTCAAGAGATGATGACAATGGAAGTAATACCAACTTTTGTGAGGCATCCTGCATGTTTCCTGGAAATCATCAATCAACCCTGGACAGATTATATGCTTGGGAGAAAAAACTTTACCATGAAGTCAGAGTATGCCACTAAATCATTAATAGTTTACGGCAAATAAGTTTTGACTTACAGCTTATATTGTGTAGACATGGAGATTTTTTGTACTTGATGAGGAAACTAGCACCCTTTGTTGATTCATAGGATGCTCCGTCCGTGCGCGTGTGTGTTTTTTTTTTGGGTGAAGTTTTGGGGAAACTTTAACAGACACTTGCGTCAAGAGGACTAGAAATGTGAAACCTCAAGTCATGATTTATCCTTTAAAATGAAAAATCAGAGGATTTTTGCTCATGCCTTTCCATTATAATTGATCTTTGTGTCTATGCAGGCTGGTGAGCGCATTCGCAAAGCGTATGAAAAGAAATGTTCACAGCTGAGAAATCAAAATGTGGATGGAGAAGAACTACCTCTTTCTGATAAAACAAGAGCAGCAATAAGTCCGATCTGCATACCCAAATGAAGGTTTCAATTCACTTAGTGGAAGCTGCCTCTAAGAGAATTGAAAAACTAAGGGACGAAGAATTGGAGCCTCAGATATTAGAACTGGTGAATGGGTACGTACGATTTTCATTTGAGCAAAATACTACCAAGATTTTGGGAGATCGGATGCTTTGTTTTCTATCTGTGCAACTTCAAGTCTCACTTGTGTGATTAGGCATAGTGATTTGCTTCTCCCACCGTTTAGACTTATCTATATGATTGTTGACAGGTTAGGAAGAATGTGGAAGGTTATGGCTGAGTGCCATAAATCACAGAAGCATAGACTAGACGAAGCCAAGATTTTACTGGCCGGGACGTCCTCTGCATTTCCTGCAACAATGAAACAGACAATGTCACCTGCCGATCTACAAAGGCTTGCTGATTCAGCTGCCAAACTTGAGTCAGAGCTCAGGAACTGGAGAGCTTGCTTCGAGACGTGGGTTGTTTATCAACGCTCTTATGTTCACGCATTGACGGGATGGCTATTGCGTTGTGTGCGTTTGGATCCCAGTGCATCAAAGTTTCCGTTCTCACCTCGTGAGTCCTTTTGGGGATTGTCAATGTTGAACATTTGCATCCATTTTTCAAGGCTCCTCGACACCATCGAGGAAGCTCCAGTACTTGATGGACTAGATCTTGCTGCAAAAGGTGTTTCGTTGTATGCACAACAACTCCAGGAAGAATCTTGCAAAAACCAAAATGCTTCAGTGAGGGTCGGGGGCACAGAAGTTGATCAATTTGAAGATGTATTGACAGTAGAGAAAATGTTGGAAACAGCCAATAAAGTACTTTGTTCTGGAATGTCAGTTGCCATGAACCCAGTGACAGAATTTGCAGTTACTTCAGCTGAAGGATACGATAGTTTGGTCAAGCAATGTGAGAATGCCAAGCAGCCCGAGAGTTCAGACGAGACTGGAAGTTCAGGTACTCCTTCTGTGGCAGTAGACTAGGGAAATCAATTCAAGTAAAAAATTAACTTACTGGTACATAACTACTCAAGGATTTGATATTGTTTTGTTCTATTCAGTTTGTATTATTCTTTTGGTT
>CAVNYN010272063.1:0-29827 GCA_963692815.1 Nyctanthes arbor-tristis | reverse complement strand
CAAAGTGTATACATAGTATCAACAGATCAAAGATAATCACAAAATTTAAACAGCATAATATCACCATAAGGGGCCCTGAGGGTGTGCAGGTGGTGCGGCCGCACAAGGCCCCAAAATTAGAGGGGCACCAAAAACAATGTTATAGGTGTAATGTTAATTTTTTTATAAAAAATTAAAATTTTATTTGTTAAAAATTTTAGACATTATTGAGGCATCATCTTTTATAGGCATGTATAAAATTATTGAATTAAAAGTTTGATTGTATTTTATTATATATTAATATATTGAAAAGATAAACTAAAAATGACCTACCTTAATCATCTGATAATTGTCAAGCTCAATTAAAGCAAATAATAATAATAATGTAAAAGGTCAAGAAGTAAAATGCAATCATATCACTTGATTTTATTCTTTCCAAATGCAAGGTAAAAGAATTTTAAAACACATATTGTTTCATAATTAAAAGAAAACTGACCAAAATATAAATCAATTATCAATTAAGTGAAATAATTCTTTGGTTTCTAGTTTGATCATAATGATGATTATTCAGTGTTCTCACTTCATTGATATTCTTTTGGAGAATTTAATCTATAATCAGGTGCTATGTTTCTATTCTTCCTATCACTAATCTCTTTTTGAATTAATTTATTTGCTTAAGTACTTTAATATTTTTAATTGTTGTTATAATTCATAAAAATTGAAATGCATCCTATAGCACAAGCATCTAGATCTAATGAATTTTTGGAAGCATTAGAGGTGCTTTGACATTTACTTGTACTTCACTTTGACATTTACAAAATTTTGAATATGATGTTTTTAATTTGAAATACTATTGTTGCGAACGTGATTAAGTTTTTCTACTATAATCCTTAGTTAAACCAAAGGGGCACCATTTTGAATTATCGCACATGGCACCAAAATTCTCAGGGCTGGCCATGAATATCACCATAATATTGAGCACTTATGAGCATAGAATAAGGTATAGAAATCACTCATGGTTACAAGTTCTTCCCGAGTGATGACCTACACTCAACAATGAACATCACAATTAGAAAGGCAATTCGAATTCGTTACAGATTATCGATACTTACACTTGTTGTATCGATAGTATTCTGAAGATGCTATGGAATGAAAGACCTCCTTCGGGTTTTCTCAAGAAATCTTAGCATCTTCGAATATGAAAAGTGTTTAACACTCCCTATGAATTCCCAGGCAGTTACCTTCCAAACGATTAACTCTGAATTGGCTATAGAGAACTCCCTCCACTTGCTTATCCCTTGACTTGGATCTTCTCTTAGATTGTATTGATTAAACTCAAAAATTGATTAAAGCTTAGCATATCTGAGAAAAGTGGGGTGAGAATGTCTGTAAATGGGGTTGGTTTCTCTTATAACCGTGATCAGGCCTCTGAGTTATTGCCCACTGTTTTGATGAAGTGGTTTTACTTAAGTAAGAGTGGTTGAGGTAGCTTTCATGTAAAACCCTGACTCAAGGAGGCTACGCTCTAGGTTAGCAGAATTATTGGCCAATGATGAATATTCATCCTCCTAACACAGAATGTTCTTAAATTCACAAAAGATCTTATTATTTTATTAATTTTCCTGCTAACAACTCACACTATCGATAGTATATGGTCTTACTATCAATAGTCTATTAAGTCTAAAAAAATTTTGAATCACTAAACAATATTTTCATCTTTAAATATGTTTTCGGTCATGGTTTTTGGTGGGTCGTTACAATCTACCCACTCAAAATAATTTCATCCTCGAAATTACCTTGGAATAGTTCTAGATATTTCTGTTTCATCTCATCTTCTTGCTCCCATGTTTCTTCCTCTATTGCTTCATTTCTCCATAAAACTTGTACAAGCGGTACTTCTTTATTTTGAAGCTTCTTTGATCCTCGTATAATAATCTTCACTGGACGTTCTTCGAATGTCAAGTTTGGTTGAATGTCTATAGGAGGGTCCAAAAGCACATGTGAAGGATCAGAGATGAATTTTCAAAGCACAGACACATGAAACACATTATGAATTTTCTTCATATGATCTAGAAACTGAAGTCTATAGGCTACTTCGCCGACTCACTCCACGATTTCAAATGGTCCAATGAATTGAGGTGTTAACTTTCCACGCTTATCAAAGTGAAAGAGTCGTTTAACTGGAGATACTCAAATGAACACTTTGTCACCTATAGCAAATTCCACTGGTATGCGTCGTTGGTTAGCATAGCTTCGTTGCCAATCTTGAGCTGCTCTTAGTCGATCTTTGATTTTTTTTCTATTGCTTGTATCATGTCGTGTCGCACTTCAGAGTTTACAATCTTTCTTTCCCAAACTTCATTCCAATACAAAGAAGATCGGCATTTTCTGCCGTACAATGCCTTAAAAGGTGACATTTGGATAGAAGAGTGGTAACTATTATTATAAGCAAATTCAATGAGTGGCAAGTATCAACCCCAATTTTTGGGAAATTCTAGTACTCAAGCTCTAACCATGTCTTCCAAAGTTTGGATAGTCCATTCAGATTGACTATCTGTTTGAGGGTGAAAAACTGTACATAAATGAAGCTTAGTACCTAATACTAAATGCAACTCTTTCCAGAATCGGGGTAGGAATTTAGGGTCTCAATCTGAAGTAATAGTTGCAGGTACCCCGTGGAGCCTAACAATTTCCCTTACAAATATTTAACCAATTTCCTTTACGACATGTACAAGCAGTAGAAAAAATCAAAGATCGACTCAGAGCAGCTCAAGATCGGCAACGAAGCTATGCTAACAAACGACGCAGACCAGTGGAATTTGCTATAGGTGACAAAGTGTTCATTTGAGTATCTCCAGTTAAACGACTCTTTCCCTTTGGTAATTGTGGAAAGTTAACACCTCGATTCAATGGACCATTTGAAATAGTGGAGAGAGTCGGCGAAGTAGCCGATAGACTTCAGTTGCCAAATAATATGAAGAAAAGTCATAATGTGTTTCATGTGTCTATGCTTCGAAAATACATCTCTGATCCATCACATGTGCTTTCGGAACCTCCTATAAACATTCAACCAGACTTGACATAAGAAGAACGTCCGATCAAAATTATTATGTGAGGATCAAAGAAGCTTTGAAACAAAAAAGTACCACACGCTAGTATGAGTTTTATGGAGAAATGAAGCAATAGAGGAAGAAACATGGGAGCGAAAAGATGAGATGAAACAGAAATATCCAGAACTATTCCAAGGTAATTTCGAGGATGAAATTATTTTATGGGGGTAGATTGTAACGACCCACCAAAAACCGTGACCGAAAGCATATTTAAAGATGAAAATATTGTTTAGTGATTCAAAATTTTTTCGGACTTAACAGACTATTGATAGTAAGACCATATACTATAGCTATAGATAGTTTGAGTCGTTAGCAAGAAAAATAATAAGATATTTTGTGAATTTAAGCACGTTCCGTGTTAGGAGGGATGAATATTCATCATTAGCCTACAAATAGTTCTGCTAACCAAGAGTATAGCCTCCCTGAGTCAGGGTTTTGCATGAAAACCACCTCAACCCCTCTTGCTCTTCCGATCTCCACTTCATCAAAACAGTGGGCAATCACTCAGAGGCCTGATCACGATTATAAGAAGAACCAACTCCATTTACATACATTCTTACCCTACTTTTCTCAGATATGCTAAGCTTTAATCAATTTTTGAGTTTAATCTATACAATCTAGGGAAAGATCCAAGTCAAGGGATAAGCAAGTGGAGGGAGCTCTCTCTAGCCAAATAAGAGTTAATCCTTTGGAAGGTAACTGCCTGGGAATTCATAGGGAGTGTTAAACACTTTTCCGATTCAAAGATGCTAAGATTTCTTTATGAAACCCTAAGGGAGTCTTTGATTCCTTAGCATCTTCAGAATACTATCGATACTGCAAGCCTAAGTATCGAAAATCTGTAACAAAATCGAATTGCTTTTCTAATTATGATGTTCATTGTTGACTATGGGTCATCACTCGAGAAGAACTTGTGACCGTGAGTGATTTCTATACCTTATTCTGTGCTCCTAGGTGCTTGATATTATGGTGATATTATGCTCTTTAAATGTTATGATTATCTTTTTTCTGTTGATATATACTATGTATAGACTTTTCATGTTAACTCTTTTAAGGTAATTACTCCATCAAGTATCTTACCCTTTTCATGATAAGTTTGGCCATGTTCAGATTATAAGGTTATACGGCTGCAGTAAGGTAGTCCATGATCAAATTCATAAGCTTGCTAAGGTACCTCTGAACTACATATTATGTTCAAGTGTTTGGCGCCTTGGGTAAGATTCTAAAATGGAGCAATTGGACCCTCATCACATGGTTTTGAACTAAAGAATTTATGTATGTATAGAAGTTCCTCATTGAATTCATTTGAATTCACCCTTTTCTTTCATGTTTTAAAATAGATGTTGGGAAGGAAACTACATGAAATCACATCCAGTTTTTTGGGGGGACGTCACCTGTTGGTTTAGCTTTCATACGTGTTACCGAGACCGATGTGTGGGGCTATTATGAAGAGCATCTCGGGCTACATCACTACATCATTACTCATATTCAGGTGGAATACTATGATGTGCTGACCCTCGAGTACATGTACACTAACTACTATTCTGGTAATAAGTGGGAGATGTAAAGCCTTATAGCTACAACTAATGTAATATCTATGTAATAAGACTGCAATGATAGGGATGTTATCAGTATAACATATGAAGTATCCAACTGACTAAGCATCTAAATAACTTTTGTTGTTATGTATCTGACCCTATACAAGGTCCTTTTGGCAGAATGTAACATTGATACCCTTTGAAATATATAATGATATGATTAAGTATATAAATCTACTCTGCTTCTCGTGAATGGATGATTATTTGTTACCCAAATATCGATAGTTTCAGATGGTCAGATTGAAATATGATCTTTAATGACTTATGAACATTTTTAATTAACTAAACTAACTTCTAATATCAATTAAGACTAAATAAAATACGGAAATTTACACATGTACTTTTTGGTTGCTACAGAGATAGTGAGATTACATGGGGTTCCTGTCTCCTTTGTGTTTAACGGAGATACTAGATTTACTTCTAAATTTTGGAAGAGTTTACAGTCAGCTATGGAAACGAAATTAAAGTTCAGTACAATGTATCACCCACAAACAATGGACAATCAGAAAGATCTGTTCAGATTTTGGAGGATATGTTAAGGGCATGCGTGTTGGACCTTGGGAGTAATTGGGACAAACATTTATCATTGGTCGAATTCGAATATAATAAAAGCTATCAATCCACTATTCGCATGACACCCTATGAAGCTCTTTATGGAAGAAATTGTAGATCACCAGTGCATTGAGATGAAGTTCTGAAAAGAGAGTTTTGGGTCCTGAGTTGATCGAAAAAACAGTTAAAGATATAGAGAAAATTAAAGAAAGAATAAAAGAAGCTCAGACTAGATAGAAATCGTATACTAATTAGAGAAGAAAGGAATTACAGTTTGATGTTGGCGAAAAAGTTTTCCTAAAGGTAGCTTCTATGAAAGGTGTTGTTAGATTTGGAGAGAAAGGGAAACTCAGGCCGAGATATATTGGACCTTTCGAGATAATTGAAATGGTTCGTGACGTAGCTTACAGACTAGCCTTACCACCTGACCTTTCGACTGTGCATAATGTGTTTCATGTCTCGATTCTGAGGAAATATGTTCATGATCCAAGTCACATTATCAGTCAACAATGGATGCCAATAAGGATATGACATATGAGGAAGTTTCAGTGGCCATACTTGAAAGGAAACTACATGCTTTGAGGAACAAGGATATACACCTAGTTAAAGTCCAGTGGAGTAGACATGGAAAGGAAGAGGCTACTTGGGAAAAGGAGAAGGACAGATTGGATAAATATCCTGACCTCTTTAATCAAGTAAGTTTAATTTTGAGGATGAAATTTAAATTTAGTGGGAAATGTTGTAGCGACCAAGAAAATTTAAATTCAATTTTATTACTTTAACTCATGTCGCTACTGCTTCCTTGCCTTTTCAAACTTTTCATATACTCGTCTAGCTGAATCGAAGTATATTAGGAACAGAAATTTCCTAATTTAATAATAAGTTCAAATTCGACCTAAATAACTCGAAACTTATCAAACGAAATCCTAACGAATTAACTTCAAGAATCTTAAATCCTAATTAGTCCCTATTTCCAACCAAGAAACTTTTGGTCCCTTCTCTTCCAATTGAACTAACTCTATATATATCACTAAAATTTCATTTTTTCCCTTCTTTCTCATTTTCTCCCAGCAGTTAGGTAATTATCTATCTCTCTCTCTCTCCCTCTCTCTCCCCATCTTCTTCTTCCAAAGAAATCAGCAATTAACACTCATGTTTTCTTCTTTTCAACTTCAAGCATCAAACTCAAGGCTAGTAAAAGAGCTTCAAGCTACACATCAAACAATATAAAAATCCAACAAGAAGAACAAAGGTAATGAACTCCTCTCTTCCTCTCTATTTTTTCCTTCTTACCATGAGGGGGAAAAAAGTTGTGTACTAGAATTTTTACCAAATGCATACATTATAACCATTATTATCATCATCCCTATCCTCCTAAACCATTAACCCAAAAAAAAAATAAAAAAAGAAAAATCAGAAAAGACAGTCTCCGTCGAATCGAGCAAAACCCAAAAATGGGTCATCTCTATTTCTTTACGAAATACCGCAAACTTGTTGTCTATGGCTTCCTCTCACTACAAGAAACTCGAATATCTAAATATTTTGGCCGGAAAACCACCATACTCACTGGAAAATCACCAAAACCACCGCACCACTCCACCAAAAATCACCACCATACCTTTAAAAACTTACATGAATGAAAAGAGCACGTCGAGAGCTTCCTTTTCCACCTATTTTCACTTTGATACGCCAGATTTTGGCCAGATTTTGATCTTAATCTTCTCCCCTATGTTTGAAACACTTTTTGAATGTTGTTGGTGTTTGTCCATGGAGTTAGGACCAAAAGAAATTAGATCAAAATTAATATATCCTATGGGTTTTTATATTTTGGTCCCTAAAAGTTTTAAAAAATATAAATAAGTCCTACACTTATGGTCAACTCTAGTCTTGACCCTAAGAATTTCCAAGATATTTAAGTTAACCCTAAAGTTATTATTTAAATCAAAGTTGGTCCCCAAATATTTTAAATAGTTTAATTTTGACCCCCAAACTTTCAAGTTTAGCATAACTGGTCCCTAAACTTTCAATTCTAATCACATAAGTCTCTAAACTTTTAATTTAATTAAATTGACCCTCAAATTATTCAAACATATTAAATTTAAGTCCTATGACTATTATAATTGTTTATTTAACCCCTAAAGAATTTAATTACTTTATAAAGGTCTTAAATCCTAAACCAATGAAATTAATTATGAACTCTAGCATTCATAAGTCATCAATTAGGCCATTAAACATTTTAAGAATCCAAAATCTTAACACATTAACTTTCATAAATATTCAGTTAAGTCCTTAAAGTTTAAGATTCTCCTTTCAATGATAATTCAAACATACTAAATCACTTTAAACTTATATTTGCTAGACGAGGGTGCTTTAAGTTCTAAGTTTGAGTAGCATCACAGCTCTTGCAACATTTCAAGCAAACATTTTCGAGGCTGTTAAAGTGGGGTTTAAATTATGTAAATTCTAGTTAATTGATCATGTTTTTTCCTTAGTGTTGATTATGGTTGTGACTTGAATATATGAAATGATTTTACCAGGGACCGCAAATTGGTCCAGGGTCAAAAGTAGGCTCTTGGGATAGCCCACACTATAACTTTGAAAATTTTTAAATTTTAAAGAGTAGAGTTATGATTATAATTGCATATTTGGTTTGACGTAGATTAAAGGACTTGCCCCCACTGAGCATAATATTATTATTATGCTCATCCCAACTTTCCCTCCTTCTAGGTTTAGTGGCCGGCTATGGTCAAGGCGACGAGCAGGGCCAACTAAATGTTTTGACTAAATGATTATGTGTTGTCCTTTTTGCTAAATACTTTATCGGTATTATATTTTGAATAATTACTTTTGTTGACAACTATAAACATATATTTTGGGCATTATGTAATTGAAATGATTATCATGTTTCCGCACATATTCTAACCTTATTAGTTTATCTATTTGAAAAAAAAAAAATTACTCGTTAAATTCAAAAATGAAAATGCGACTTTTAGTAGTGTTTCAAACTTTAAGAAATTGGGGCGTTACAGGAGCCGACCGACCGGTGACAAGAGTACGAGGGAGAAGGCTGTCTGTCCACAATTGGAAAGATCACATGTTCAGAGTACACACACGAGCAGCTGATCAAGCACTAGGGGAGTGGTTTAAGGAAACTCAAATCAGAGAGTTTGAATTTATTTGTTATTGCTATTGCTCGTGCATGTTAATGTAATCAATCGTGTACTAACTATTTTTTATCTAGTGGAAGTTTTTCTCTTCCATGGCAAGGGTGCGCGTGGTTTTTCCTTGAGGGGTTTCCATATCAACATATCTTGTGTTTTGCCTATTTATTATTTATTTGGCGCTAAATAGTTCTAGGTCGAGTGTGTAGTAGCCAGATGAAGATGGTGCGATAGATACATCTATGTATCTAGATTAGCATTATTTTCACTTGGTATCAGAGGGGGTTCGCTTAGTCCTAGAGAGATACATCTGTCTAGATATGGACACCACTATTGTCTCTCTTAGGCCACCAATTCTGGATGGATCTAATTATGGGTATTGGAAAATAAGAATAGAAATTTATATTAGATCTATATAAGAAAAGGCTTGGCTTTCTGTACTTAATGGATATACCCAACCTACGGTCACTGAAGATAGAGTAACCACTAATAAAATTGTCACCACTTACACAGAAGCTGAACTTGCTGCATGTAGCTTAAATACTAAAGCCTTGAACGCTATATTCTCATTAGTAGGAAATGATCAGTTTCGCTTGATCGAATAAGTAAGTAAACTTGGGATACATTGCAGATAGCACATGAAGGAACAAATGCGCTACAGTCATCTTAGTTACAAATGCTGGCTACATAGTTGGAACAGTTAGTAATGCAAGATAATAAAGACTTCATGGCATTCTACACAAAACTCAGTAAAATCACCAATGCTGCTTATTCTCTGGGGAAGAAGTACTCTAAGCATAAAATAGTAAAGAAAATTCTTAGATCTCTGCCAGAAAAGTTCCATGCCAAGATCACCGCGATTGAGGAAAGTAAAGATGTCAGCACCATAAAAGTTGAAAAGCTAATAGGTTCACTAATGACCTATGAGCTAGGCCTTGGTAAGAGAAGAGCTGACAAGAAGTCCGGACTTGCCTTTGAAGCAAATGAAACTATCAAGGAAAGTGGTGAGGATGAAGGTGTTGCACCACTCACCAGACGATTCAACAGATTCCTAAAAACTAGAAAAATTCATTTCAAGAAAAAGAGCACTGCTAGTCTTGGAAAAAGTACAGATGGCCCACAAAGGAAGAACAAAAACTGGATACAGTGTCATGAATGTGAAGGTTATGGACACATTGCCGCTGAATGTATGAACACTCAGAAAAAACAAAAACAAAAAGGCAATGAATGTCACTTGGAGTGAAGATGATGAGAAAGGCTCTGGAACACAGGACAGTGAACAGCTGTCACTAGCTTGACTGCTCACGATAGACATTGCTAAGTCGCCAGATGCGTCCAGTGATCAACATTCATGCCCGGTTACAGGTGCGACGGTCGTGGCGACAAGGGACGTGCTCCTTCGGTTGTTGAATTCTTTGTTGATGATACAAGATTCTCATGCCAGATT
Source organism: Nyctanthes arbor-tristis (assembly GCA_963692815.1). Taxonomy (NCBI): domain Eukaryota; kingdom Viridiplantae; phylum Streptophyta; class Magnoliopsida; order Lamiales; family Oleaceae; genus Nyctanthes; species Nyctanthes arbor-tristis. The sequence continues at coordinate 19,980 of CAVNYN010272063.1, read as the reverse complement.
CGAGGATGAACCTTCTTGAGCCCCGGGAGGATGATGGAGTAATGGAAGTCAATGTTTACCATCTTTCTCAGTTGGTCTAGGATTTTGTTTAGTATTCTAGTTTTTATTCCTTTTATATTTAGGATTTAATTATTATTCTTTCCTTATGTTATTAAGATTAGGATTTAATTATTATTTGACTAATTCTATAAGTTAGTGGTCCTATAAATTAGTCATTCATGTATTAGTTTTAGGAGGCTGGATTTTGATTATGAAATAGAAACATTGAGGATGTCTCTTTATTATTCCAAGTGTTCGGTATTCTAAGGAATCAACAAATATTTGAAGGTCATTACAATTCGGGTACTCTTAGAATCAACGAATTGTTTTTGAATATCCATGCTTCCGCTACATCATTATAACATATAAGAATAAGATTAAAGTAAACTAGTACAGTAGAATTTAAGGTAGCCACTCACAATCAACTTGTCTTCAAGCTAAATCTTAGCAGTTAGGTAGTATATAGACAGCGCAGAGAATGTTTCAACTCTTACTATTGGAAAAACTCCTTTCATTTCATAGTGTATAGGGACGTGAATAAAGAGACAACAACATATACTATATAATTGCAAAATAGAAGAAGTGGATTGAATGAAATTATTTAGACAGACTGATTAGTGAATAGGTTTTGTGAGTACATTTTGTAAGTAACCTCAAACATTGAAGACCATCATAACTTATTAGACCAATAAGATAAGAAAAGAAGGGATACCTAGAGCACCTTTAATATAATTGAGACTCTTTCTTCACAACAAAATTGATAGTATTAAGTAATAAATAGGTTGACCTAAGAACATAAGATTCATTATTTCAGCAAGCAGTGTAAAATGTATTATCAAACTTTCTGCCTATATTTATCACTAACCCCATAAGAGAAGACTATGTCCTTGGACTCTTTTATCACACTGACTGCACATGAGTTCATTAGGTTCAAAGGCCATGCATAATTTGGTTTCTCAAATTCAAGCTTGTCAGAAAACCTATTGTTAGACCAAAAATTATGGAGCTACTAATTCTCACTCATAAAACGCACAATGATTAAAGAAAAGGGCACTGTATCATCAATATGAATATTCCTTTTCAATAAATGAAATGACAAAGGAATAGTTTAATTTTTGTGACGTTAAGAAACTAAAATGAATTACCTATGAAAGACAATCCAACTAGATGGCATCAGCTTAATCCAATGTAGAAAAGACCTGACATATTTAGGTTTACATTTGTCCATATCTGCTTCAAGGTGACTAAGCTCCCCAATTGAAATAGATGAATTGCAAAGTTCTGGTAACCTACAAACCAAATTGCAATTTTAGTAGACGACTTTGAAGGAAAACCTTGTACCTTGAGAGTATCAGAAGGGTAATTGAAAGAAGACCTTAGAGTGTTGCATTTGAAGAAATCGGACTTGTCATCGAAGCTGTTGTTGCAATTTTGACTAAAGCAATTGTAGCGTGACAGACGTACTAATACAAGATAAAGAAACACAAAAAATAGTGGGAGGAAATATTTGTTTTATTCTCAGACTTGTTGTACACAAATTACATTACAGAGATTTGAATTTTTAGAGCTCAATGGATAAGCTTATGACTAATTCAATTGAGAAAATTTTTTTCTAAAGACTAGGACTTTACTGATATAACTACTTAATCAGTTGTGAATGACTAGATCAACTAATAATTAAGTCCAAAACATAAATAAAATTAATTATTTTCTAAATTTCCCTCCCTTAAACTGATAACATTCAGTTTAAAGCTAAAAGAACTGCAGTCTTTCAAGCTGAGTTAAATGAATAACAAACACCGAGTTGCCTCCTAAAACTCTGAAATGCTGATAACTTGAGGGGTTTGGTTAAAATATCTACATTCTGATTGCTGTTGCAGTGGATTAAATTGATGACTCCAGCATTTGTGAGATCCCTTAAGTACTGATATTTGACATCTATACGCTTATTTCACCCATGGAGAATAGGATTTTTGGACAGCTTTATTGCAGAAATATTGCTACAATAAATTGTAGTAGCCTTTTCTTGTTTGAATTGCAATTCTTCAAGAATTTTCCTTAACCAGATAGCTTGACATGGACATAAAGTTGTTGCAATGAATTATGCTTTAGTGGTTGGGAATTTAACTAATGGCTACTTTTTATAAGACCATGAAACAGCCCCTGATCCTAACATAAAGCCTATCAAGTCTATCGTTCTTTCCTTTCTTGTAAAGTAAACCGAATTCCTTTGTTCCTTGCAAATAGGGGAGTATCTTTTTGGCAACAAAAAGATGGATCCCCATTGGATTTTCCATGTATCGATTGATAATACTTACTGAATGTATAATGTCTGGTCTCGTGACTGTCAAGTACATCATACTCCCTATGATTTTCTTATAAAAAGTACTGTCAACCTGTTTTCCTTTATGGTCTTTGGTTAGCTTCAAACCATACTCCATTGGTGTATTAAATGGATTTCAGTTTTTCATTTCAAACCTGTCTAAAATCTCCTGCACATATTTCTTCTAAGAAATGAAAATACCACTAGTAGACTGCTCTACTTCAATACCAAGAAAAAAATGCATTTTTCCCAAATCAAACATCTCAAATTCTACCATTATAGATTTCTTGAAATCATCAAACAAGGCATTATCAGTCCAGGTAAATATAAGATCATCCACATACAAGCATACAATAAGCATTTTGCCTCCATCTCAAATTTAATATAAAGTGTATGTTTATATGGACATTTCTTGAATCCTTCTTTCATAAAATAAGATTCTATATAAGACTACCAAGCTCGTGTTTCTTGTTTAGTCCGTATAGAGCCTTTTTTTATTTATACACTTTATGTTCACTTCCAACGTTAATATAGCCAAGAGATTGATCAATGAATACCTGTTCCACTAGATCTCCATGCAAGAATGCAGGTTTTTTGCCTAACTGAAAGAGGGGCCGAAAGTTTTTGAGTTGCCAATGGAATGATCATTCTGATTGTATCATGCCTCGCAAGACCTCTTTGTAATCCACACCGAACTCTTGATTGTACCTTTTTGTTATGAGACGCGCCTTAAACTTATCAACTTCGCCATTCTCCTTCAATTTTGTCTTGTAAACCCATTTTACACCAATGGTTTTCTGCCCCTTCAGAAGGTCTGTCAATTCCCAAGTTTGGTTTCTTTCTATTGTTGCAATTTCATCATCCATTGCTTTGCGCCATTTTGGTTCTTCCATAGCAACTTCAAATATTGTTGGATCACAATCTGAAAATAGGAATTGTCAGACATATCAATGCTAGTTAGCTTAAAATCCTGCATCCAGGCAGGCCTCCTTCTGTCACGCTCTGAACTTTCTACTACATTTACATAAGATTCTGCTCCTGTTTGTGAAGTTCATTAGTTATAAAGACTTCACTTGGTGATAATTCAAGTGTAGTAACTACTGGAGTTTGCTGTGTATATATTACTGACTTTGTTCTCCATTTTCCTCATCAAAATCAGTTGAAATTTGCTGTTTCCTAGCACTGTAGCTCCATGAGCAAGTGTTTTCTTTATCAATCACCACATCATGATTAATTACAATTTCCTTGATAGTGGGATTATACAGTTTGTAGGCTTTTGAATTATCACACACATACCAAGAAAGTTGTATTTTTCTCCTTTGTTGTCCAACTTTCTCCTCTTCATGTGTGGGATATGGGCATAAGTAATACATCCAAATATCTAAAAGTGATCTACCATCGGTTTACGTCCACTTTATGCTTCTTGTGGAGTTATATTTCGAACAACTAGGGTAGAACTTCTGCTCAATATATGGCAGCTCCAATTAACTGCTTCAGGCCAGAAATTCTTCGGAATACCACTCCTTGTTAAAAGACTTCGCACCATATTCATAATTGTGTGGCTCTTTCTCTCAAAAACACCATTTTGCTTTGGTGTAAAAGCTGTAGTCAATTGTCTTCACATCCATGCTTTTCACAGAATTCATTAAACTCTCTTGAGTTATATTCTTTACTGTTTGTTAAAATATGTGCGTGAAATCCTCAAATGTATGGGTCGAACAAGTAATGGAGTGGATTTTGAGTTCGGGTTGTCATCCTAAGAGGAAAGATTTAATTATTGAACACCAAACTCACGCTTTCGTTGAGACGATAGAAATTTGGATATGTTTTTTTAAAAAGCAAATAAATAAAAAAAATAAAAATAAAGCAAGTTATTAAAAAGAAAGTTATTTTTGAAAGTTTTCTTCAAGATTTTTGTGAGCTTGGGACTCACAACTTCACTACCATTGATTCCGCTAGCTACCCCGTTCATTGGTTCGACAAAAACCAATCTTAGTTAAGGATTGAATTTCACGAAATTAATCAACTACCCCTTTCGAAGCTTGTTAGTCCTACTTAATTAGGCCCCCTCACCTATCTCTAAGTGAGCGCGTTATCAACCCTCGTAAGTGCATTAATAACAAGAAACTCAAGCAAATATCCCCAAAGTTCAATTAACGTGATCGCACTAACCACAAGCAAATCTCTTTGTCTTGTCTAAATTAAAGTCCTTTGTCACCTTATCTAATTCATTCATTCCTTTATGGAGTTCAACATAAACCAATAAACATCCACCCATCTGGCGACAAATATGTGAATGCTATACAAAACAATAATAAAGAATTAACTTGAAACCAATTTTAGGCGTTGAACCAACAAACTAGCAACTAGGGACAATGGGGCTACATCGCTTGTCCCAAGAAAAGAAGCTTAGATACTCATGGAATCGATAAAATTAAGCACACAAGAGTAAGAATACATAACCTGGTTTTGATGAATAAGGCTGAATAAAAAGATTATTGCACCAATATTCTTCAATCTCGAACTTTTCTTCAAAAACCAAACCAAACTTCGATAGAAATTTCAAGGAAAGTAAGTATCTTAATGTATATGTTAATGCATGTCTTAAAACTAGGTTAGACCTCTTTATATAAGGTCTAGAAACCCTAAGAAAAGAATAAAATTCGTGCTCAAAGTTTACCATAAAAAGAATTATAAGTAAACTAGGAAAAGTAAAATTTTGGCGAAAATATAACCATGCGGTTGTATAGACCTTCAAAGTTCCTCAGCTGTCTCCTATCATGCTGCCTCTTTGGTCTTATAGCTAAACACCATGCGGCCGCATATTTTGCAACTCCTCTGAAATGGACCGCATGAAGTCGTATGTGACAGACTCATGCGGCCATATGATTTTAGATGTCTCTGATAAGGGTTACATGGTTGCACCATGGGCGCAAGCTTCCTTTAGGCATCAATTATGTCCTCCACTAGAATTCTATCCTCCACTTTTCAGTTTTGTTCATTTTGACAGAATTGAGGACAGAATTGACTAAAATACATCCCTAGTTTTGATAGTTTTGTTCCATAAAATTCTGATAAGGGTTGCATGGTTGCACCATGGCCGCAACCATTGTCTTGACACTTTTGAAAGCTAGAAGAGCTTCAGATTTTTCACGAAAAAATACATCCATAGTTTTTTTTTTGACTAAAATCATCAATGAACGATATAAAATACCAATTACCTCTATTCAACATCGGAGTGATTGGCCCGCACAAGTCGGAATGTACTAGCTCCAGCACCTTCTTAGTTCTCTGAGATTTTCCTTTTGAGAATTGATTGCATTGTTGTTTGCTAACAATGCATTCTTCACAAACCTGAGAAGGAGGATCAATGTTTGGTAGTCCTTCCACCATATTCTTTTGTTGTAGAACCTTTAGTCCATCAAAACTCAGATGCCCTTAGCGAAAGTGCCACAACCATTCTGGTTTACTTAGTTTTGTAGAAAAACATAAATAAGAAGTATTGTTAATTAAGATGCAATGGAAATATGCAATTTGCTATCATATTAATCTTGGCAATTAAGCCCAGTTTTTCATCTAATAGCCAGCAGACTCCTCATTTAATTGAGACTTTATATCCCTTCTCTTGTAGCTGACCAATGCTGAGTAGTTTTGTTTTCAAGTCTGGAATAAATAGCACATTAGGAATACCCTGAAAGGAATTGTCTTTGGTTCAAATAGTTATCTTCCCTTTTCCCATAATTGAGACTTTAGAATTGTCTCCAAATTTCACAGTATCATGGAAGGACTTATCCAACTCTAAGAATGCCAATTTGTCACCACACATATGGTTGCTACATCCCGTGTCTAAGTACCATATGTCTTGATTAGCTTCCTTCTTGGCATAATAAGATATCAATAGAGAAATTTCTTCATCCTTCTCAGCATAATTAGATTTTTTCTCTATGCTGTTTACTCAAATTTGATTGATATTCATAGCTATAATGTCCAAACTTATGACACATGTAGCACTCAATCTCAGACTTGTCTATTGACCTTGATTTATTATTGGATAAGCATCATCCTCCTCAACCTCCTAGACCTCTTCCACTTCCCTGAGAATGAGAGTAGTGATAATTGTCTAACTTTTGCTGCTAGTTTCCATGTCCTCTGCTTCCTCTACCTCCTCTACCTCCTCATTTTCTTTGGTTAATATGATTGTTGTTGAATGCCTGCAAGGCCTGCTTTTCTTGATCTTCTTTGAGAAGTTTACATTCATGTACCTCTAGTGAGTTATGCAATTCATCAATTGAGAAGCTATCAAGGTCTTCTAGTCCTCAATTGAAGAAAAAACAAAGTTGAATTTTGTTGTCAATGACCGGAGGATCTTTTCAACAATCATGACATTTTCTCTTTTATCCTTATGAATTTGAATTTTATTAACAATTCCCATCATCCTTGAGAAGAAATCATCAACCGATTCTCTAGACTTCATTTTTAAAGTGTCAAATTCTTCATGGAGAGACTGCAACATTACCCGTTTGGCTCGTGCATTGCCCTCATATTTTTTCGTCATAGAATCCCATATATGTTTGGCCATATCTTTGCAAAGAATTGACTCCAAAATTGATCAGTCAATTGCTTGGAAAAGATAGTTCTTGGCCTTAAGGTTCGAGATCGGCTTTTTGTGCTTCTGTCAACACAACTCCGTCTTCCAGTTATACTACCCCAGAAACCACGACTGCCCATGCTCTTTGGACCGAAGGAAGTTTTCCATCAATAAGCTCCAATGGTCTTAGTGACCAATAAAAGGGGGAATTGCGGGTTGAAAAAAATTTCAGCTACCATGAGAACACTGCTGCTGTAATTGTAATTTTCTTGTTGTATTCACGAGAGGAAGAAAAGTAAAGTGGCTGTTTTGCTGTTTAAAAACTCACTTTTTGACTCTTACTCACAAATGGCTCTAATGCCAATGATACAAAATAAAGCAATACAAAAAATAGTGGGAGAAAATATTTGTTTTATTCTCAGACTTGATGCATACAAATTAACTACAGAGACTTGGATTTATAGAGCTCAGTGGATAAGCTTATGACTAATTCAACTGAGAAAAGGTTTTCTCTAAAGACTAGGACTTTACAGATACTACTACTTAATCAGTTGCTAATGACTAGGTCAACTAATGGCTAAGTCCAAAACATAAACAAAGTTAATTATTTTCTAACACGTACTTCGCATCAGTGGATGCTTGTTGCTTCCATTATCCTCGATTCCTCGAGCTTCTCCACCATTAAATGAGCGATGGGAGTGCGAACTACAAAAGAACCTTATGGTTAATGAATTGTCGAAGGTTGAATTAAGTTCGTGAAAATGAAAAATCTAGAGACTTGGAGAAGACCAAAACACATTAGTCATTACCACGATTTGGAGAAGCACAAAACCCATTAATCAATGCAAGCAAATGTATCGGGTATAGGAATGCAAAACGGCATGTAATTTGTGTGATGGTTCATGTCTCTAAATATCCTTGATGAAAAGGTTAAAGAGAAACATATAATAATAAATAAAAATAAAATAAAATAATGTCTTATACCATTTTCCGGGTCATGTTTCATATTTGCATGCATCTTTGTTTTTTTACATTTTTACACTGTTTATTATAAGATTTAGACCCATGTTTTCAGGGGTTAAATATTTATTATTAGATTTATTAATTATTTTATAATACAATAATACAATCTTTCATTTATATTTCACATAATCTGGGTGTAATCTAATATAGAGTTCGATCTGATTCCATTGATTTTTAGTGTTTGAATTTTAAATTTATTCATTATCCTTTTTTTATTGGAAAAATGTTCTTTTTTTAATTTCCCTATTATTGTAATATATTTTTTTTATATCTACCATAAGTATCTAGAGGCATTTAAATAGTTTATTTATCTTTTTAATTAATAATAGCTTATTAATTAATTAAAAAAGGCTAATATGATAGAGTTTTTGATATAGAGGTATGATACTACCCCTTTTGATATCAAATCCTGATAGTAGTTACCTTTCTTTGTAGTAATTGGTTTTGGTTATATATTTATACTTGTTAGAGTTTGTACAATGCATAGTATTCATTAACAATGATTTTAATCTTTTAGTAGTTGACTTATACATCTTCGAGTTACAGTTGCTGACTATTTAGTGATTGCTAGTTTATTGGTTTATTACGTTGATTCATTTTGATACTATGGATCCTACCATTAGTTAATAGTTTGCCTCTTATAATTTTTTCAAGTATAAGATTAAGCTTACTTAACAATCATATGAATTAGTGTGTAATGTGAAGCAAAATTAATGTCCCAACACTAAATTTCTCTTTGAAATATATTACTTGTGCCTTGCGACAAGAATTGGATTTTTTTCTTAACTTAAGAGAGTTTAACTTATGGCGGTTTTGTGTATATGTTTAAGTGAAATGCATAACTTGTTTTTTTGTGATGATTACTATGGTTGAATATATAATATAGTTGAGCTTTGGAAGATCATCTTACCTATTCACGAGTTTTATTTGTGGATTTTGGGATCATAGGGGATGGTTGTGTTGGTCACATGATACGTTAGGATTATATTCTATTTGTCATGCACTACGGTAGTTACATGGTATTATATTCGGCCATACATATTCCTACTTCCTCACTCAACTTTGAACATAAAGAAGAAAGAAAAGAAGAGAAAAGAACAATATGAGAGTTCATAGTCATGTTCTTTTTCCCTAAAATGTTTGTAACATCAAAAGAAATAAAATGAAAAGTAATGAGAAGTGTCCAAAACATATAAGGACGTTCTAGTTTATTGCACCCTTAGCTTGGTTGTCAATGTGCTTCCTCAAAGACTATTGTATTCATATGTGGTACTCATTGAATCATCATCTTCCTCGTTCCAATGCGTTGCTAATAAGTTTGATTAGCTTCAAGTCTGTATAGTTGTTTGGATGAATATGTCAGATGTACTATGACTGGTGTGCTAGTTTGATACGGTCTATGAGCCGTTATAATATATAACATAACCCCTGCCATTGTTCTTGGTTATGTGAAATTCAAAACCTACAGCTAAATGTCATCAATCAATACACATTATAAAACTCTGTGGAAGCATTTATTGGAAACCACTGATGAAATGGAATATAGTAAAACCAGCATTTCATAATCAATCCCTTATGTTTCTCACTAATGCACTAATGCTAATACACCAGTTCAGCAGTGTGTTTATTATTTAAGAGCATACTTAATCATGGTTTGATGTTAAGAACGGGAGATGTACGAGTACAAGTAGGCAAAAGCAAACAATAGACATTGAAACACATCATGGAGTTGTCAATTGGGAAGCATGAAGGGGGAAGCAAGTAAAGCCAACCTTCTATTATAAATACTAGATGTTTGACACAAGGGCAAGATTGCATATGTTTCAATTTTTCATTCTGTATATTAATTACTTAGCAATATTAATCACTGTTTGAAATCTTCCATTAAAGACGTTTGAAGTGGGGGAGCATAATAAAATTCTGGAAACGAAACCATACCTTGTAATGGAAGAATTATAGTTTTACATTTCTGTGATTCTAGGTTCCTGCTGTTACTCAGAATTGAAAACTCTGAGTGACTCTTAATCATTCTCTCTCTCTATATATATATGTATATGTATGTATTACCAGTGGTGGGACTCCATATCATTTGAATCATATCAGTAAAATCCCATGAAATTTGCAAGATTCTCAATTGTAGTTGATGATCTAGGTGATTTTATTTTTATTATTTTTTTATTTAATTATCCATGTATTTTATTCTTAAATCTACACTGGTGTATTTGTGCAGAAATTTCATGTATTTTGTTTGGCGCAATTGCAATTTTGTCTGGCGTAATTAGAAAATCTTTTCCACCTAAAGCTTTATCTGGCACAATTGCTTATAATGCCATACACACCGGTTCTCACTTTTAATAAAAAAATTGTTACAAATGTAATTGTGAAGGGTTGAATTGTTGACCTACATATTGAGTAACATACTTTTAAACCATTATTCAAACTCTTTTATTTGTTAATAATTTTCATTTATATATTACTATTATCGCGTGTTTTCACTCAAAAAAATATTATTATTAATTACATATACAAGTAAAAGCTAATTATAATGACACTACTTTTTTTTATTAATCCCACTAATTTTTCAAATATACTAAAATGGTCCAAATTAAATGACACGGATAACTATTTTATTCTTAACAATTATAAATATTTCTCCCCTCCTATATTGCTCCCCATACGTGCACCAGAAAAGCCCTAATCAATTTATTTTAATTATTATAATAAAAAGAGATAAGAATCGAAAATAAAAATTTCCTTTATTTTGTACAAAAATAAATTTCCACAAGCTATTACCGTAATTAATAAGTCAATTTTTCTATAACGTTTTAAATCATTTTGTCTGCAGCATCTCTAAATTCACAAACTATGAAATTGTATTTATGGAAGAAATAAAGAATCAATTTAATTAATGTTATAATAATTTCATACGAAAAGTAGAATTGATAGAATGCATTCTCCAATCTGGTTGGATTCCTGAATAAACATAAATGTGAATATTTTTCTTTCTATTTTTTTAATATTAATTAACTTTCTCTAATATTAATTAGACCAATTGAGAAGAAGAATATTATTTTGTATTGCTATCTTCAGGTTTATCTTCTCGAGATTCAAAAATTCCTACAAAAATCACGCTTTGTTTTTGGCCTGTAGTTACGAAATGAATAAATTGTAGTGTGTAAAATTTATTCGGTTAAAATGGTATACCGGGAGGGTACTTTCTTATGGGTATGAAAATTTTTATATGAAGGGGTATCACGTGAATATGGGTATGTACATACCCCTACGTATTACTAGACTGTTAACTAATAATATTAAATAAGTTAAATGATATGAATGTAAAATATAGTAAAACACTAATCGAGTACATAAACGGGTAACTATTAATATATTATTAATAAAATATTAATTTAACATGTGAAATACTAAATCAAAAATGTATATTTACTGCTTTTGTACAATGCAAATCCAATGACACTTATTTTTTTTTCAATATTTTATTAATTAACTTTCTCTAATATTGATAGACCAATTGAGAGGAAGAATATTATTTTGTATTGCTATCTTCAGGTTTATCTTCTCAAGACTCAAAAATTCCAACAAAAATCATGCTTTGTTTTTTTCCTATAGTTACAAAATGAATAAATTGTAGTGTGTAAAATTTATTCAGTTAAAATGGTATGCCATGAGGGTACTTTTTTATAAATATAAAATTTTTTATATGAACGAGTGTCACGTGAATATGGGTATATACATACCGATACATATTCCTAGATTGTTAACTAATAATATTAAATAAGTTAAATGTTATAAATGTAAAATATAGTAAAGCATTAATCGAGTACATAAACGGGTAACTATTAATATATTATTAATAAAACATTAATTTAACGTGTCAAATACTAAATCAAAAATGTATATTTACTGCTTTTGTACAATGTAAATCCAATGACTCGTATTTTTTCAATATTTTATTGTTCATTATTATTGAATTTGTTTAGAATTAGTCTTCCCATGTAACGCACGGGTGAGATGCTAGATTTATAGTTATTATAGTTGATTGTGATTCAATCATTTGATTGCTAATTATTATAATTTTATATAGGTTGGACCTATGAACTTCAATGACGTGTTTGGAGGGGACCCAAAATTATAGACTTAGTTATAGAACCAAATATATGCTCAATACTTAGACATTTTACTACAAATATCCAGTTGTGATTTGTGATTTGCATATCAAAATGTAATTCTAGACAATACAACTGGTAATTGTACTTTATTTATGACATAATATTTAAAAAACAAACTTACATGTCAATTTTGATACGAATGTACACTATAACTCTAACGATTGTCATTATAAAATCATGCTACTTTTGTAAGGATTATATTTATTATTTGCTAGACTAAAGTAAAAATGTGATATTATGGGGACTTGTACAACATAAAACGAAGCATCACCCAGTTAAAAGGGGTATGTCTAAGGTACTTTCTTATATGGGTATGAAAATTTTTATTTGAACGGGTATCTAGCGAATACGGGTATGTACATACTTGAGACATATTATTAGACTATTAACTCATAATATTAAATAAGTTAGATGATTTTAAAGTAAAATATAATAAAGCATTAATCGAGTATATAAAAAGGTAACTATTAATATATTATTAATAGTACATTAATTTAACGCATCAAATACTAAATCCAAATTGTATATTTACTGATTTTGTTATTCAAATCTGATAGGTACGTATTTGTGCAACGCATACGTGAGACTTCTTTCAATTCCACCCTTGACAATGACATTGGTGTTTTATGATGTTTTTTGGTATCTTGATATCTCGTCTTTTCAGAGACTTCGTTTATTGTATTTAGTGATAGTTATACTTTATTTTCATTTTCAACTTTTCATCTAAAGTAGGTACGAGTAAAATATAAAATATGATATTATTTTCTTTTACAATACTACAATATAATCATGCATAAATATATACATGAATAAAATGAGTTATGCCATGTGAATAATTTTTGGGTTTTTCTGTATGAGCTCATTCTAATTGACTACATTATCTTTCAATATTCTTGCTGGCTCTCTTCACAATTCGAATTCTCCTATCAAAATTTATTGTCAAGGTGAAATATATGAATCTCTTTTATTTTATCAAATATATTCTGCTGTAAATGTCATTATTTTTATATTCTTTTATGACATCAAATATCTAAATTTTTAGTAAACGACTCTTAATGTCTGACTCTTTCACTAGATCTCTACCCGTGCACCGCACAGGTGAAAAATCTAGTTTTTTATGAACCAAGTATAGATTTCAATTGGCAATCCATTTTGCACCCAATCATCGCAGCCTTTTGAACAAGATGCTTTAAAACTAACAGAATCCGTTACCGGCCTACTTACGCTCTATGTCAAATAAACACCCTAGAGTTTATGGCTCAAATCCCTTAGAAAACAAGAATAATTAAGTTATGGTATTTTGAAGGTTCCAATACATGTCATATACTATCTCATTCTTTGTTCCAAGTCTAAGAATTTCGAAATCTTGTACTGATGTTTCAATGCATAACTTATAATATGATTGATCAAAAGAAAATTGACAAGTTTATTAAATTTATGTAGCATAAATAATTTCTAATTAATTTTGGTGAAATAAATAAGCTTTTCCACTCGGTGGACTATGTAAAGTAGGTTCTACTTTGGTCAGTACCACTACAACAAATGTCTCGTACAGCGGCAACATAGGCCGGCTTTAGTTGCCGCTATAGGCCGAAAAGTCACTGCAATAGGCCTAGTGCGACGATTTTTCGAGATGACAATTTTGTTATTGTGACGATTTTTCGCGACGACAATTTTGTTACTATAAGCCCATACCTATAGCCTCCTAGCAACTACTATTCAGACTGTAGCAACAACACCTATAGCGGCGACATATATGTCGCTACTATAGGTCATATGGTTTTGGGCCACAAAAGTTTTTTGACCCGACCCACATTACCCGGGTCTGCCCAACCTGCCTCCTTAGCCAACCCACCCCCACCTTCTTCCGATCTGTGAATTTCTTTGGGCCTCCAAGTAGTCAAACCCAGGACGTCTCTTTTGCACATAGGCCTTTACCAATTGAGCTATAAGGATTTTTTATTCATCTTTTGCATTTATAATATATATTATATAAATTATTACACTTAAAGCAACGAACATGATACCTATAGTAACAACTTGTCGTCGGTATAGGCCTCAACAAACGCGGGAATTCTTTCCTCCAACGGTATGGCGACGACTTATATGTTGCCGCTATAGACATCAACATGTCGCCACTATAGGTCTGACCTGTAGCGGCGACAATAAGTTGTCGTCGCTAGAGCTTGGACCTATATAGGCGACATAAATTTGTCGCCACTAAAAGTTATATGCTACCACGACGACAACGTAGCCGAAGCTGTAGCGATGACTTTTTGTGTTGTTGCTGTGTGTCGCCGCTGTAGGCCTGATTTTTTGTAGTGATATACTTCTTCTTTACCTCTTGAAACAATAACTGATTTTTCATAATTAATTTTTTTCCTCTGTTTCACTCTTCGAATTCCTCAATCGAATCCCTATCCTTTATAACTTTGGATGTCGAACAAGATGTGCAATGATAGCACATGACAAAACATTCAGGCCTAATTATGTGTATCAAACATAAAATTCAAACCAACAAAGGCAAGACCAAATTTTTTATTTATCAAGCTGGAAAGAAAGTATTAACATATATTTACAACACCTAATTACTTAAACATTTCTCCATGCAATTATTTCCCACACTCAGTTCTTATTATTGTACTATGCTAAAACTTCCATATATTTTATCCAATTAATATGATTGTATTAAAACCAATTTCTATAGCCACCATAAACTGCATCACTGATTGGAATAACATTGTTATATATTGGAACAACTCGGGACACAAGTTCCAGTCCGTCATCAAGTAAAGCCAAATTCGGTGCAAAACCAGCAGTGTAGAAGGACAACGGCAAACCAGATACTCCAACTTTCTTCATCTGCTCAGTTTTAAGGTCATCCAAAACCACCTCCTTCTTGTTCACTTACAATAAATCGTCCCGTTATTCAGAAACTTCAAGGGAACCATGTGATTTTGTATAATACTGAACTTCTTCACCCAAGACTCCATCTTTTCATACTCATTCATCCGCGAAATATCCCACCTCTCAACGGCATTGTCACAATAACCGATAAATAGACCTAATGATTTTTTATAAGATGATGGAGACAAGCGTAATTCCATTAAATTCTCATCAAGATTTTGTGGTAAATCTAGCACCTTGAAGACCTCCTCAGTTACGTTGAAAGACATGATGCAATTAGGCTGACCATTATTCGTTCTCTTTGTATATGCCAACCAATGCACATCATCGTTCACAAAAGCATTGCAGGACCAATCATTGTGGAGAAAACCGGGCACCAACGCCTGAATTCTCCGCAAAGATTCATCTTTTACCCGGCAAACCATAGCACGATGCCCATTCTTAGACTCATAACAAGAGTTATGCAAAATTTGCACCACCTTGAAGTCAGCAGTTTGACGATCAAATCCGAACCCAACTGCTATATGGGAAAACTTTCTTTTGAAACAATAAAGCCCTTGTAGATCTGGAAGAATCTTGAATTTCCGTATAGCTGGATTCCAGAGAATCACAGTGCCGAAATAAGTGAAATAGTTGGTGTCAAACAAGCAGATGAGCCCATGGCATGAACCTACAAGCCTTAAGTACCCATGAATACTTTTAAAAGGAGACTCAAGCCTTTTACAAGAGGAAAACTCGGTGTCACCATGGAAAGAGAAGTATTGTTTTGTGTAGTCGGTGGATTCATAGTAAACCAGGTGACGAGGATAGCAATTAGAGCCATCCTCAGCCACTTGTAACGTTGGAGCAAGCAAGGAGTTTAAGAAATTCGTGATGAGAGATTAAATGTGAAAATAACTTCGAAACACACCTGAGTACAAGAAGGTATTTGGGGTTGAGTTTCAAGAGGATTTTGAAGATGACATCTTGAGGAAGATTGGAGATTAAATCTTGGTTTCTCATTCTTGTATGGATTCTTTCGAGTTTTCAATTCACTGTGAAGAGCGGTTTACTTTGGGGGAAATATATACATGCAAAGAAGAAATGAATTTAACATTATTTTTGCTAAGAAATGCTTATTGGCTAAAGCACATGTCGTTGCCACGTATGCGTATCGATCGCCAAACTTTTACGCGTGGAAGATTTACTCTACGTGTGTACATAATATCCAATGCTTAATGTGACAGCGCGATGAACCGCATTGAGACGATCACTTTAATGCGAGCGGCATATGAGATGAGATTTCCTTGAAAGGTTCACGTGTTATTCTTTTGTTAACATTTGCACCGTGCTTGTCCGGAAGAGTATAATGCATCTCACTTATGCTAGCATGGAGTAAAAGATGAGTTTATAATGAACCATGCTATATACTTCAACTAATATGTTACCCTTTTAACATAGAACTTCAGTCCCTCACAAGTGGTACAAGTCTCACCTAGATTTTTCCCTGTGAACGAACAATTGAGATCCTAGTTGTACTCGAACAAAACATGTGGCCCCAAAGTCGAACCATGATGGTTGGTAAAATCAATGGATGGCTCTTAAGGTAGTTTTATCTACTCAAGGTCATGACCAAGACGTAATTGAAGACATGGAAGATTTAGGACTTAATAGAGTGGGTGTTCGTTCTTGGTTTGAAGAAGGATAGATGGCATGTAGATATTTAAGGATGGCCAAGATGATATGGTGCTTTATTTGAAAGGAAGATTGATAGGAAAAGTGCAAAAGAATCTCACACAGGGTAGGCACGTTAAGATTGTTAAGATGGTTTGTTCAAGAACTAGTCTAATCCACCAAACGGGTTAACCTTTTAAATAACACCACATAATATGAGAGTGGTCCCAAGATCCACCGACAAAGCTTTTATTCTGCTTGGCTATTTTGTTAACTTAATGTATCTACTTTAGTTGATTCTTTTTACAGATGTGATATCACTAAAATAACTAATAAAGACGAGAGGAATAAGTTTTTCCAAACGTTTTTAAATAATCGAAGTTGATCATTAAGTAAGTTATAAGCACAAAATAATATAGATAAGATATTGAATGCAGGTTACAAAAATGGAAAAAAGATTGCAAATGACATATTTGCAATGACTGGAAAATTTCCGAATAAAAATTTTATTTTATTTAACATGTGTTGTTATGACTTTGCCTAAATTATTTTTCAACAGTCATTATTGAACCCGCACTTGTCGAATAATTCTTCCAATTTAAAGCCAGTTAAATTAAATAAATTCCAAATATTTGAAACTTTCTCAACACATTTAAATTAAGCTTGGGTTCAAGTTCATTCATTATTGGCTACTTTTAGTTCGAGGCCAATGTTCTATTATCCTAATGGGAAAAGGGAAAAAAGGGGTACAGTTTTGAAACTGTTCAGAGAAATAGGGAGTCACTATTGGTATTTTTAATTTTTTTAAGAAATATCTCAAGTCAAAAATTGGAATTACATCCACACACACATAAAAGTAGAATCGTTGCCATTTCACTTTTTCCTTCCCATTTTCACTTGCTAAATTGGATTAAGTCATCTTGGCTATTCACTTAATCTCACAATCATGGTCATTCATTTCATTAGAGTTTTTTTAAAATTTTTATTTTATTTTATATTATATTTATAGATATATTTGATTTCGCTTATTATTATCACTATATTTTCTAATGATTTCATTTTATGCAGAAATATCTCTCTTTCCTTATCGGCATTTTCGTTCTTTCCTCTAATGCATCTCATTCTATCTAAAAAGTTTCTCAAATCTCTCTCTTTCCATTCCTTATTTTCAGTAGTTTTATTTTCAATTGATTTTCTTAATTTTTAGTTCCAATTTATCTCCCACCGTCAGATTCTTCCCAAATTGGTTTCAATATTCACCAATGTTCAGAAAATTGGACTGGTCATCAAATCGGAAATGCTAACAGTTCAAGATTCAAAAGGTCAAATCCGGTCGAACAGAGGTCGAACAAGATTTATCAAAAACTTAAAAAATAAATGCTAAAATATATAAAATTGTCAAAATAATTAGCATAACTCCATAAAAAGGCAATTAAGTAACTTCTGGGTATTATAATTGAATTATCACAAGGATTTGTCATTAAAAAAAAGTTGAAATTTTATTCATTTTTTAAGAGTTATTAAAAATGTGACTTTAGACACAGAAAGAGAATCTCACGCTAGTTATTTAGTGAAAAGAATTGAGGATAGTTTACAATTTTAATGGATTATTATTTAAAAAAGCTTATTGTGAACTGGTGAGCTGTATATGTGTTTGCTAGGTATGTTGCCAAAAATAATCCGAAATTAAAAAGGAAAGAAGTAGGAATTCTTGGAGGAAAAGGAATTCAAATCATAGAAGGAGTTGTCTTGTCTTCCAAGTCAATGAAGTCTATAATTAGAGGTGTTTTCTTCTTCTTTTATGTACATGTGGTATAAGTGAGTTGAGGGAAAAATTTGTGAGTCTAGCACCTTGAGAGATTTTCTTGTAACTCTTTCCGATCTTTCAAAGGGTAGAAAATTAGGTGTGGTAAAGCTCGGGGTTATTTTTCCAGTGTCACTTGGGTCGAGTTAGAGAGTCTTGTGAAGAAAAATAGTAGCCTAGCATCTTGGGATTTCTTGTACTCTTTGCTGGTTGGGTAAATGGCAGAAATTGGTAGACGCAGTAAAGCTTGTAATATTTTTCTTGTAATACTTGGGGAATGAGTTTGGCAAGTGAAAATTCTATATGGTTGTAGCGATTTTAATCATATAGTGGAAAGTTTTGACAGTCCATTAAAATTGTCTTAGTCTTTTATTTTTCCCTGTCTCAATTAAATTCCTTGAACAACAGTCCTGCGGGTATAATCGGGGAATTTGCCTTAATTTCCAACATTGCTTACCTTACACTATCAGATTGCTTCCCAGATTGGTTCCATTATTCGCCAATGTAATGTTCAAAAAATCAGACTGGTCATCAAACTGGAAAAGCTAACTATTCAAGGTTCAAAAGGTCGAATCGGGACGAACCAATGTCGAACCGGTTTTAATTAAAAACTTAAAAAATAAATGCTAAAATTTTAAAAGTTGTCAAATAATTGGCAAAACTCCATAACAAATGGGCAATTAAGTGACTTTTAAGTATTATAATTGAATTCTCACTTGGATCTGCCATTAAAAGGGTTGAAATTTCATTCATTTTTTAAGGGCAATTGAAAACATGACTTCTGAGCATAGAAAGACATCCCACATTGGCTATTTAGTGAAAAAAAAAATTGAAGATCCATCCAACTGAGGTCTGAATGTCAGGCAATGTCAATTTGCAATTCTTAAAAGCATTATCCATTGTCATGCCTTTAATAGCACCATTATGATCAGCCAAAAATTGCAATAGAACAAAGAAGTTACTTGGATTGAGAGAACTTTCTAATTCATCATGATCCCGAAAAGGTAACCCTTGCCTCAATAAATACTAGAAACAATCAATTGATGCATTAAGACGAATGCGGTAATCATCCATTGCCTGTTCTGATTGCCTGTGCAAAACTGTTTGAATACTTTGCTCTTGTTTCATTAATGCATCACAATTCATTTTAGCTTGGTTGTGCTCACTATCATGTTGCCTAACATGACTCTAAGCCTCTGATTATTTTTCCAATAAGTGAACCACTCGTTAACAAAAGCATCGCCCACTGACTGTTTCCCTTTATTTGGTTTGAAAAGATAACAATATAAACAATAAGCGACATCTTTGGATATACTATACTCCAACCAATCACCAAGAATAGTCGAATCTTCTATATGCGCTCTCTCCAAATTTCTGTTTCGAGAAGTTATGATATTTATGTTGAGAAGGACCTTTTTACAAATATGCTCTGTGAACTTGATCTCTAATTTTAGGG
>CAVNYN010272061.1:0-17795 GCA_963692815.1 Nyctanthes arbor-tristis | reverse complement strand
TCTTCCTCTTCTTTTCTTTCCACCAAAAGATTTTTACTGTTATTATTATTCGTGAAAACTCCTTTGCTGGCCGAACATATCCTAACGAACAAAGGGAAAAGCCCGACCCAAGAAGATAATTTCGACTTGGGAAAGAAATTTGCATTAGCTAAAACCCGATGAGCTTCTTCAGATGAAAATGACAAATTATACGATTTGGCAGCTCTCTTGGCAGGAAGCATCAAGTAAACCTTGTTTATCTCGAGTTTCTTGTCGGCTGGCAACGGCGTTAGCTTCTTTCCGCTCTTCTGCAATTCGACCACCATCTGTTGGGGATGCTCCAACATCAGCTCAGCCACCGTTAATGGCTTGTCGTACTTTAAAACCTCTCCGGTCGGCAGAATCACTTTTCCGGTCACATTTGACAACTTTGTCGCAATAGAATTTCCCATTGTGTGTGTGTGAGAGAGAGAGAGAGAGAGAGAGTTGAAGATGACAGTTTTTCTTGAAGGTAAGTACAAGCATGCATACATTTTATATTAGGTCAAGAGGGTGAAATGAAGAGTTTGTTAAACGACTCCATCTTGTGACAGACAAAAATGGTGGACTTGGTACTAACTAATTAGAATGTCAAATGAGATCTTGGTTTGATTCAGTATATGCTAATTAGTGAAAAGTTGATTGATTTAATAGGAAAATTTTCAAAAACTTATAATTAAAAAACTTCTCACGCATGTGGCATGAATTCACGGTAAGTGTATTTCAAATCCAAGTCATATGTATTTCAAATTCACATAGTGTGTATACATACATACCACATGAGTGAATTTTTTTTTTTTTTAAACTTCTTAAATGAAATTTTTTTTAAAGGAAATATGATGTAATATATAAATAAAGTCATAAAAAATTTGAAAACACCATAACAACAAAGAAGGGAGACGTTACTGAGTTGAACTAGTTGTAGCCTTGTAGATAAAAGTCTTCCTTTCATTTCTTTCTTTTATTTTCCCAAGTATAATATGCAGTATAAACAATACAAATCTAGCTATACTATATATATAAGAATAACTTGGAGAAACATTTTGAGACAATAAAACTCTCATCCATATTTCATAATCACATATTTGTCTTTTAATTATAATTTTTTTTTATAATTTAACATAAATTAGTATTTTATAGCATATTATGACATCTAATATTTTATTGTCTCCTCAAACTTAGCTTTGGAATCCTCTCTCACGTATAATATTTTATTTATAATTTTTGCATCAAATGATATTCAATTACAAAATATCATTAATTATTCCGGTTTCCATGTATTTGATCACGAGAAGTATTTATTTGTATTTATTCTTTAATTAAAATGACATGCAGAAACAATAGTTGGTCTACGAAATTTCTCTCCAAAATTTTCTCTCCTTATCAAATACAACTTTTGATTCCCTTTTCACGTTTTAGTGGACTTTTTAGTATAAGCTTGGTAAAATTAAAAAAAATATATATATATATATGGTTTACATATGATAATTGAGTGTTCATTTTCTTCAACCATTTAAAGAACTAATATTTAGATAACTAATATCTCGAGATGACATTATAGGAACACCAAACACGTGCGGTGCATGTGTCAAGTACTATCTCGTGTGTAAAATTACATCAATGAAGCCTAACATAAAGTAAATATACAGACCAACACAATAGTTCAAAAAATCTACACAACTAGCGGTTGATGAGCATCTCATAGCCTCAGCTTTGTCAATTGGGCAAAGCCTCATTCGCTTCCTTTTATTTCCCATCGTTATCAAACTCCCAAATTTATAGAAATGACCTATCACCAGACGTCTGACACCATCATGGCACTAGAGCGATGGTGTTGCATTTCTTCCCCAGTTTATCGTCATAACACAAAGTACTAATATATATTCTCCTTTGGTTTCCTTGATACAAGAAATAATCTAGAAATACTTAAACAATATATATAGCCTGGAATAAATCTTCTGCCCATTCAATATTATTGTGCAAACTAACCGATAAAAAATGACTACTCTATTATTACACACATATAGTTACTTAGATATCGATTCATTTTATAAATTTCGATGTAAATACACTGAACTAATTAAAAGGAGACACTAAAATATTAAATTTGAAAATGTCTTCCATTTGTTTTACGCAATCTTTATTTACGTTGAAATCAGCTTTGTTATCCAAAAGATGAAATAAATAAATTTAAATTACAAATAGACCGAGAAGTAGTCGTACCTACTAAGAATAAGTAAGTCAACGAAAGAGGAACCGTTCAACGGTATTAGATTATATATAATAACAATCCAACTAAAATAAAGCATTCACTAAAAGGTGTAATAAAAATAAAATTGGAAGGTCCAACTACATATAACTTCTCCCACTATTCACTTAGATATGCCAATACCCCATATGTTGTCCTACTGCTATAAAGGGCTACAGTTCAATTTGTAAAAATGATCTAACACGATATGTCAGCTGATGTTACAATATAAGACAATGTTGCATAATTTCAGTCACTAATGTAATTTTTGAGGGTAATATACTCCTATTAGTAGTTGATATTATGCCATATAACTGTCTAATACCATTATGGTACAAGACGTATGATGTAAGATCATTTCTAATTCAATATGACACGGTATTACTCCAAATTGAAAATAATCGAAGTACTTCATGCACTTGATAGCCTCCGCTTGTAAAGCATATATGTGGTTTTGATCTCCACAAGACGTTTGCATATGATTATATTGTCAAAAGCCTATGTAGTGGGAGATCATTGGAAACTTATATGTGGTAAGGGGGGATCATTTTCAAGAAAGCATACTAATAAAAAAAAAAAAATTGGATGTTTTTTATTAGTGGGTGATGATTGTCAAACAATTACATGGTCAGTGTCTCTCTTAGTAGCTGACACTATAAGAGCATTCACATTAATAGTGTTAAAATTAATTATCCACATAAGTAAAAAGTGGAATTTTTAGTAATTGTTTAAGGACATCTAAGCAAGTTAAATTTAACTATTAATTTGTATCACATTGGTAATTCTAACAAAGAGTGTTAAATTTAATTATCAATTTAAATAGTCAAAGGGTGAGCCAATTCCAATTTAATTAAAATAAAAAAAAGAAATAATGTCATATAAAATATTATTTTATTATTAGCTTTAACAACAAAACTAACTACTTGTAAAGTTAAATACTTTCGGCAACTATTTTAACACCACTAATATAAGCTATTTTTTGAGTTGTTAATTAATCACTCTACTAACAATCTACTTTAACATTACTAATGTGGATGCTATAAGGAGTTCAGCAGCAAAGTGCTATAAAGGGATTGATTACTCAACTTGCCTAAGTTGACTATGGAAATAACTGACAGTAAATTTTTCATTTTTTTTCTTCATTAAATCACATTCCACATATGCTGGATGTCCTCTGTGCAATATTCTGAAAAAAAAAAAAGACCTTGAGAAAACTTTGAAATCACGCTTTAAGTCTACGCACAATGATGAGTGCAATTGCTGCGTAATACTAATATAAAGTATGGCTAGATAGGTATTCCTTTTCACTTTACACCCCTTGATTTCATTCATAAATGTATATTCCATAATGAAACACTAGCCTTGTTATAGCCAAAAACACATCCTTCAAGATTCAATCACTAAAGGTCTCATGGATCTTATGTGTAGAGCTGGACATCGGGTCAGACGGATTAAGTTTGACTCCAACCCAAACCTGACCCGAACTCAAGTCGGGTTCAGAATTATCAAACCGAAGCAAACCAGCTCAGTTTGACAACCCGACTCAAACCAACCCACAATGGGTCAGGTCGGTTGAGTCAGGTTGGCGGGTTTGGGCACCATTTTCCTTTTAGATAAAATCCAGCAAATTTTTTGCCCAAAACAAAAAAATAAAAAGCTTCAAATCTTCAAACCCTACATGAGAGAGAGAGAGAGAGAGAGGGGGGGGGGGGCTTAGTTTTTGAAATGGGAGACTCACTTTGGGACTGCAATTTGTATACTAATTTATATCTTCATTTCTTTTCCTTTTGTACTACAACTGTGGGCTAGCATGATGGCATCCTCAACTTTCTCCATCTTTCACAAGATATATAGTGGCCTCCCAACTCGAGAGTGGGAGGCAAAACAGAAAATGGAGATGAAGGGTGTCACGGCTTGGAAATAGACTGTAACTGGAGGTCGACAGATCGTGCAGCGAAAGTGGTGGGCCGGTGGCTTTAGAATTTGAAGAACAATTAGGGTCCATGTTACTAGAGAGAGATATCAAGGGTTTCTTGATTTTATTTAGAAATGATTGGAATGATAAAATTTGGAACAGAAAAAGAAGAAAACGTGTGGTTCCAAAGTAGAAAACGTGTTCTTCACAAAATTTGAAAAAGAAATAAGTTGAAAAGATACTTTAAAAAAGAAATAAAATAATACTAAATTTAAAAAAAGTCGGGTTCAGACCGACTCGGTCCACACCGGGTCAGTTCAACTGGGTTTGGTCGGGTTGGATGGGTCTTGGACCACCCAACCCGTCAGTGTAAATGACAACCCTACCCGATTCGGGTCAGACGGGTCAGATCAGGTTGTTTTCAAGCAATATGCTCAATCGTACTTATGTGTGAATCTTAATACCGTTTGGACTGTATAAAAGAGAATGTGTTGGAAAACTACTTGGACTATATAAAAGAGAATACGTTGGAAAAACATTTCATGATGATTCGTAGAGTCTCTCTTTGTCTCTTACTTTAGTTAGGCATTTGAAACCTCCAACTGCGAAACAGATGAAACCTTCTGCGGTAGAAGGAGGAAATTTAAAAGCAACGTTTCAAAATCCATACCGTGTTGTGCACCCATATAGGACGGAAGTCGCCACCTTTAGGAAGTAATTGATGCTTTATTAGATTATTTAATTTCTCCGTACTAATAGTTTATTATGTGTTTTGTTAGAGTTGATTACCTGAAATGCCACTGTACTTTCAAAAAGTTATCTCAAATGTCACTGTACTTTAAGACTTACTCGAAATACCACTGTACTTTCAAAAAATTATATAAAATGCCACTGTACTTTAAAACCCACCCGATATGCCACTTAACTTATGAAAGTATTATCTCATTTGTCATCCCCGTTAAAAAATATAACGAACTTGATTACATGACTAACGAAATTTACCACGTGGCATCTTTAACGTTATTTTTTAACCAGGTATTGACGTAGTGGCAAATGAGATAATATTTTCACGAGTTTAGTAGCATATGGGGAAAGTTTTATGAAACTTTATACAGTTTTAGTGCCATTGTACTTTACAGAATTTTTCTTATATGCCACTAAACTAGTAAAAATGTTATCTCATTTGCCACTACGCCAACACCCGGTTAAAAAAATAACGGTCAAGATGCCACGTAGTAAATTTCGTTAGCCATGTTATCAAGTCCGTTACATTTTTTAACGGGGGTTGCAAACGGGATAATACTTTCATAAGTTTAGTGGCATATCAGGTAAGTTTTAAAGTATAATAATATTTTAGATAATTTTTTGAAAGTATAGTGGCATTTCGAGTAAGTTTTAAAGTACAATGACATTTGAGATAAATTTTTGAAAGTACAGTGACATTTCAGGTAATTAACTCTGTTTTGTTGTGTTAAAATATTTATTTATGTTCAGTTTGTTCATTTGTATAGGAAAAAGGAAATAATTAAAAAGAAATCGAGTTCGAGCGTACTTTGCAAGAATTTTAGAGCTCGGGGACCAAGGCGTTGGGCAAGAAAACATGAGGGACTGAAAAGAACAAAAAAAAAGAGGAGACTCGGTGCGGCCGCACTTGCTGGCTGAAACCAGGTAGAACCCACGATGCGGACAGACACAGTGCGCCCACACCATACTGTCGGCCTTGTTTTGAAGACTCCGTGTGGCCGCATGGTTCCAATGTGCGGCCGTATAGGCTGCTCGCGCGAAATTTCCTTAGTTTCCTTATTTTATTTGTATTCCTTTTATGGTATAATTTGTACGCGATTTTTTATTCATAGGGTTTTTAGACTCTATAAAAAAGGTCAAATCTTAGGAATAAAAACACAACTTCATAGAATTATTTTCTTTATATCAAAGACAAGAGGAAGTTTTTTCCGAGTGAGCACACAAGGCTAACTTCTTTCTTCCTCCTGTTCAAGGGATGTTGTTGCTACTTCTTGCTTTTAATCAATCAATTCTTGTAACGTTGTTTCTTACTCTTTTGTGAAATTGATTGTGTTATTCTATTTTTTATGTCTATAAATGTTGATTGTTTGATCTAGTTTAAGCCTATTACGTTGAATGATTAATGTTTTATTGCTAGATTTGGGAATTTAAGCTGTAATTGTTGTTTTTCGTAATTCTCGTAGCAACTAATGTTTATTAATCATTAGTGATAATACAACCTAAGTTAAATAGATCGAACTTGCGAATTTATTGCTTAGATTAACTTATTTTCCTAATTTTCATGCAATCGTTGTTCTAAATCTAGAGATTTTTTTTATAAGTTATCCAAACGGTTAGGTCTAATTGAAAAATTTATTTTGATTACATATTCTTAAGGGAAAATACAGGTAGCAGAACTTATTGTTGCCTAGAGTTGATAGTTTTACAAGAAAGTAGGAACGACTTTGCTATTGATTACTATCTTTTATGTAAAGTGCACAGCTGAACTGAGAACTAGAGTTAATATTTATTTTTTTACTTGCCTTTGTGAATATTCATTATTTGTTTTATTCTTTGGCTTTATTAATTTTAGTTTAATATTCACAAAACCCTCGTTTTTTACTAGTTGACACAAAACACTTAGATTTATCTAACGTTCTCTGTAGGTTCGACATTTACTCTCTTTTTCTACAAGTTATTTTAAATTTAATAGAGTAAAGTATTTAATATAGTGGCGTGTAAGGTATTTATTATTATGGCGATTCGACACGCGACCAAGAAGTGTTAGAAAATTTTTGTGGATCTATATATTTTTTTATGTTGGATGATGTTAATATTGTAGAATGCTAGTTTATACTTTAATGTTACTTAACGTATTATTTGTATTTATGTAATAATTCCAAATTTAATTAAGAATACCATATTTACATACCTAATTAGTTTTTGAAGCTCGGACGATCATTTCATTTATCTTTTGGTTTTTTTTTATATTAAAAGCTAAATGTGAAGCTTAACATTCGTCAAATCAAATTGAATGGTTACAACTTACAATGACGTTAAACTAGCAAATGAAATTTGTTGCGTTGCCTTTGGTAATATAGAACAAATAACTGTTCAAAAAAGGTTGAGGTCAAGAAACAAAACAAAATGGGGATGTTGCTCAAATGGTAGAGCGCTCGCTTAGCATGCGAGAGGCACGAGTGTCGAAACCCTACATCTACACTTATTTCTTGGTTTATGTTTTTTAATTATTATAACACAATATCAAGGAATATGAATGGAGAATAGAGAGTAAAGGAGAAAATTTTCTTGGCTTGTTTATGTTTTTTAATTATTATAAGACAATATCAAGGAATATGAATGGAGAATAGAGAGTAAAGAAGAAATTTTCACTCAGTTCATAATCAAAACGAAGCATGCAAGTCCCCCTATTTGTAGATGTATGGAAAGGTAAAATGGTAACTATAAAATACAACTTTATAATTTAAATATCTAATTTTGATAATGAACTTGTAAATTGTAGATATACGTATCCAACTAATAATCCACTTGTTCTGTCCCTCATTTACATATATTAGAAAGCGACTTCTATATATTATAATTCTGCATTAGAAAGCCAATATTGGTACTTTGAAGAAGACAAATTCATTCCATCCAATAGTCATTGAGTTTCATTCCGACACCATACATCGGGCACGTTATGACGTCATATGAGCCATGTGGCGTGCATTGGAACAAGCCACATGCACACCACATGGATTGTATGGCGCAATATGTTAGATCAAAATTAAATAGTCATCTACATATAATCATAAAAGTTTCTTTATTTTTATTAAACACATAAGAAAAATATGTTGTTCTATTATCATATTGACACATTATTAACTCACTTAACTAACATGGAGAAATATAGAGTATGCCAATCAATCGACATGTCGATTATACAGTGAAGACGTTTGGCAATGCGGGATAGTGGTTTTTTTCCCTTTTTTTTAATTTTTTTTTTCTCGTTTTTCTTCATGGTAAGAGAGGGAGGCTCCACATAATAAGCTGGAACAACCCAAAAAAAAAATTGTCAGAAAAGATGTAATTAATTGGCAAAAAATGAAATAGAAGATGTGTAAAACTGTTATCTGACAATTTGCTAGGGCCAACATGAGATTATATGTCAATCAGATTATATGTCAAGTGCTAATTTCTGGTCGTTGTAGACTGTCAAATTACCCAATGGCCCTTGTGGTAGCAATAGTGCCATCATTTTAGCACTAATTATAGGGGACATTTCCGTAAACTGAAATGCTTTCCCCAGCAGATCCGAACTGGCACATGCAGAATTAATAAAAATAATTAAAAACAAAAGGAAAAGAAATTCTATAGTACCCTTGAGACTTACGAAATATGTAAATAAGATTAATCTGAATTGCTCCTATTTTAAAATAAAATATTTTTGCCAACATGGGCAATGATGCTGCCAATGTTTCAACCAGCAAAGCCAAAACCTGTATTAATTAGGATGAAATAATGAGTTTGGACTGTCTTACTTTCTAGTGAAAAATAAAAATACAACACCAAAATTTCAAGCTGGCCACAAGAAGACAATGTGATGTGCGGCGTCCCCACATAGCACATGCATCACTCACACGGTGCCATGCCTCGTGTGCTCATTGCTCAAGATATTTTCCTCGACAAATTCTTCAATCCACACCCAACACATTTAAGAATGACAGTCCTTGTCGATGGATCTGGTTTAATAACGAACTTAACACCTAGAAAATCTCTGATGTGCCTGATTACTTCAATTCCGTATGGCGCAAGCTTTCCAACGCGCACCTTTGAAACGTCTTGGGGACATAGTGCACAAAGAAGAAACAACAAACCCTGCAAATTAATAGAAAAACACTACCTTTGATTAGGTCGAAATGCAAAAAGCATGCGGAGGTTCATAGTGGTAACCACTATTCAGTCTCGTACTGTTTCTATTCTCATTTCAGAAAAATTGGATACAACCAAAGCACAAAATCCAGATCTTAGTAAAGCTATTATTTCTCAGCATATGCAGAAAAGTTACAAAGATGGTCACATGTTGACATGATTATCAACTCAACACATGCCTGATAAATGATCTGTCCGGACAATCCAATAGACTGCAGACAAATCAACCTTGAATCCTTGATGGATATCAAGTAAAAGGCATGTCTTGTAAACAAACCTGATGAGTTGAATCCACAACGCCCCCTTGTTCAATCTCTGTAAGCAGTGTAGAAGTAATTTGCACTCCAACATCTTCTGGCGGGCTCAAGCCATTATTATCATCATCCTCAATTACACCATCTTCCTTCCCTGAAGCATATGAAACTGCAGTATCAGCGGATATGAAGCAACCTGAGGTGGTTTCTGCTACCAGTGTAATTCCATAACCAGGTGATCTGCGGATGAAATCAAATACAATGATAGCAATCATAATTAGCTTTATCAAAAAGTAA
Source organism: Nyctanthes arbor-tristis (assembly GCA_963692815.1). Taxonomy (NCBI): domain Eukaryota; kingdom Viridiplantae; phylum Streptophyta; class Magnoliopsida; order Lamiales; family Oleaceae; genus Nyctanthes; species Nyctanthes arbor-tristis. The sequence continues at coordinate 8,128 of CAVNYN010272061.1, read as the reverse complement.
TTCTTCAATAGTTCTAAAGCTTCTATGTTTAAACTTGTACTGCAGCATATCCACTCCAACCATAAACTTACTTGCCAGCTTGTGCACCAGCCTTATGGTCAGTAAATATGTATACATCCGGAAGCAAGCGGTTCAGAATACCACGAGCAGAATGTATCATGGTATTTTCAAACTGCACTGATACTCTGGTTGAGAAACTGATCCCTCTAATCCTTTTTACCATGCCCTCATCAATCCAGGAGATTGCCTGTTATGTTAAAATATATAAGGCGAGAACAAGTTTCTCTGATGTCAAAAGATAAAATATGTTTTCTTTTTTTTTTTTTTTTTGGGGAGGGGGGGCGTGCGTGGAAGGAGAGGGATAAGAAAATGGCAAAGATAACGGATAACGTGGAGTACTAGCCTTTAGACTATCTTGGACAATGGGAACAGATAGAATGATTTCTCCACCCCCGTGAGGTGCAACCCCTCTACTTTCAATTTTCAACTCAAGTCCTTCAGCCGGTACTCCAAACCGCTTCAACATGGGTAAGGCAGCAGCTTTAAATGTATCAACTGACGGGTCCTTGGAATCATTTGTAATACCTACAAGTGGCAGGCAATTATCGGTCAAGGTTGTGTGCGGATATTCTTCTATGGAACTATGTACAAAACACATACTTTAGTTTTGGAGCCGAAATCCATTTAAACTGAACCAGTCTAAGGGTGTTTGATTCTCATTCTAGACAAAATTATAATTTCAGCTAACACTGGTTTAACCACTACTTAATTACAACCACACATTTCAAACACCGGTTAAATATATCCACTGCACATTCTATCTCATTATAATTTTCTCCTTAGAGTTGAAATCCATAATTAGAATCAAACACACACTTAGATAAAATTTTCAAGTCCAGTAAGTTTTTACTTTTTGGTTTTGTAGATTTTCAGTACAGTGTCGAAAATGGAATCCAATCAATCAAGAACAAGATGCCTATCAAAGTTCACCGATTTCACAGTTGTGCCTGTTAGATCCTCCTTTTGTTGGTAATGTCCAAACATAATCCTACATCAATTAGAACTCGGGTAAATGGGCATTAACCTTTCATAACAGTAACCCAATCCCTACAAGCAGTAACGGTACCAGGCTCTTAGAGTTTGACATGTAGACACAAAACACAGATCCTAATTGCGGCCAAACAAAGGTCACAGCCCCTAACTTGAATTGTGGTAGTTTAAATTTTTTTTTTTTTTTTTTTTTTTTTGGGTTAAGGTGTGCGAGATGGGCAGTAACAGAGCATGTATTCCTTTCTTTTTAGTTCAAGAATGAAGTAAATGGGAATAAAATGATATAGTACCTTCGCTGCGGAAAGATTGTTGGCAATATAAGAACTAAATTAGACATGAGCAAATGATGAGATTGTAAGGAATTAAGCTATTCCACATAACAGCCCTTCAAAAAAAAAAAAAAAAAAACTATTCCACATAATGGCATAACTTTCTAAAATGATTCAAACCCCCGTGCTCTTAATACCATGATTTTGAATCTTTAAAACTCCAGGTCACTCCACTTTTTAAGCATTTACGACCCATCACAACTAACCAAAAACAATACTTGATATATCATTGAAACCCATCTCAAACCTGCTAGAACTACTCGTACCTACTTAGGAAATATTGTAGACAAAAAAGATAAAGATGTTGGCTCAAGAGAAAAGCCAAAGCACAACACTCATCAAATATTTCTCCCATTTCAAAGAACATATAATTAGATTCTAACGGATGAGTCATACAGTCTTCACTTGATTTGACAGATACAGAGTAATCCAAAGCATATAGATTCATAATATCTGAAATTAGCAATTACCAGATAAACCAGCACATAAAAGTATAAAATTGTCAGGTCTTAAAATGTAATTTCTTTATCAGATTCATAATTAATAAGACCTTGTAACACAAATTTTAAAATGTAGTTTTTTCTTTCCTCGAATGCATGATTTTTGCTGCCCAAATATGCCAACAAGTACAACTGATCTAGAACATGTGGTCTGCACCAAACAAGTTGATCTTTCTCATCTTAGCTTGTTAAGATAATCTTATTGAAGTAACTTGACAGTTTACCTCAAATAGATCGCATTAAATTACACATCCGCATATACATAATAAATTGGGAATCAAATAACATACCTTTGAGTCTAATAGTAAGGGGTTTCTTCCCAAACAAGCCAAGCACAATCAATGGTTCCAAGAAATATCCAATTGATCGGCTAACACCACAATCATGTACTAAATTCTTGCCACCCATCACTATTCCAGGCTTGTACTTGAGTTTCGTACCTGGCGCATGAATTAACCAAAACCATAAATTTCTTGCAATAAATAACAATAAGAACAAAAGAAACCATGAATTAACCAAAACCCACCAGTTTCGTTGATTTCGACACGACAATCATCGGAAACCTTTTCGAGAAGACGAAGTAGCGACACCTCATGGGGAAGAAGGCCCGGTAATGTGGCATTGGTGCGAACATCCTCTATGAGAATAGGAGTGGAGGAAAGCGCCGATAGAAGGAGGCGCAACCGCAGATTCTGGCTTCCCTTTAGCCTCATATATGGTATTTTCCCCATTTTTTTCTTCAATGGATCGTAATTCCTGCAATTGGCCTCTTAAATTCAAACCTAATTTCCTGAAACACACATAGAGCAGGGAGTTCCAAACATGAAATCTCAGGGCCCTCAGACAAAATTTAAAAATAGCCCCCAACCATTAGCATATATCCCATTTTTTTTTTTTAATAATAAGAACAACAGATAAGATTTAATATAAGCATACTATATCAAGTATAAAATAAAAGCATTCTATATAATCACCAAAAATCTACAAGCCGGTGAAGATATAAGTATACATTTTACCTAAATTCATATGTTTTTCAACAATGATGCAGTAAGCATCTGTACCTGTAACTCCATTGCCACTGGCAAAACTAGATATTCTTTTTCAATAGGGGTGTGACTCTTGTACACATGTAACTTGACTATCTATCTATGAGGAAATTAGCAGCTATGTTCCACTATTCTCTTCCAGAAAAAATGCTAATACTTGTGCCATTAAAATGCATAGAATTATATTTAAAAAGCACAAAATAGAAAGTTATAAACAACACGAAAATTATAATTCATAAAATTACATCAGGAGAAAAGGCAAAACAGAGAGTTTACAAAGTTCACAATTTTCAAAGTAGACAGAAACTAAGAGTACTTAAAAATTTTAAGGTTTACATGGAAAAAAAAATTGTCAACTCGAGAAAACTAATATTTAACAACAAAAAATCAAGCAAAAAATAATCGGGGGGGGGGGGGTGTAATGATGAGTGGAGTCTAACGAAGATAAAAAAAAAAAAAAAAAAAAATCCCAGACTCTAGGAATAATAGATAATGGAATTCAAAGTGAACTTAAATCACTAAATATCGTAAGATAAAAAATCATAAACATTTATCTACACCCCAAGTCAGAAATTTTGAACTTAGAACGTTCACATTGCTATAAATGCGAAAAGAGTAATCTCATACCACATAGACATAATTTATTTCACTAGAGCATCTCTTCAAACACTAGAATACAGCTTTATGGGGGAAACTGACAGTAACAAATGAGGAGGACTGCATGGTATGGCAGTTTGAAGAAGAAGACAATGAAAGAAAAGTTGAAGACGGACAGACAATTATGTTCATTTTTGTGTTAAATTGCAAATTTAACACAATGCAGTAACTTAAATGTAGAAAGAAAAATTCACAAAGTATACTATAAATTGGCAACACAAATACAAATCTAATTCATTTGCAATTGCTCCAAAAGTAACACATGAGGAAAGGAAAAGGAAAACATAAGGGCTGATCTCAGTATGCACAAACAATATTTACCATCAAGTTAAATCGAATTTTTCAGAACCAAAGACGTTGAAATTCACAAAGTATACTAAAAATTAGCAACAGAAATAAAATCTAATTCATTTGCAATTGCTTTAAACGTAACACAAGATGAAAGGAAAAGGATAACAAGGGGCTTATCTCAGTATGCTAAAAAAGAGATCGGAAGATCAAGTTACACTGAAATTTTTTTTAGAACCAAAGACGTTACAAGGTGGATCAATTAGCAACTTATTCTGGAAAAACCTTAGATAAAAATGAAATATCAGTTTATTTTCTCCACCTCTAGAAGAAGAGATGAAGGTTGCCAATTTTCTTTCGCATGTATCAGATAATTAGAGAAGAGGCTTTAACTTCTCTAATCATTTCAACAGAATCATTAATTTCATATTACTAATTATAACATTGCAAACCCAATTTAATTAAAAATAATAATAGGATGCCTAATTTCAAACCTAATACCAGACACACGTCATTCAATTATTCTAGTCACCCAAACATCTAATTAAATCATTCAATAACCCCTTTTTTCATAATCCACAGTGTAAGTCAGATCAATTCAACCAGAGATTAAGATAAACAAGTGATGAAAACAAGTATGAAAGTCTTGGAATTCTATTAAGCAGAGGCGTAGCCAGCACCGGGGGGGGGGTGTGGGGGGAGCCAGAACAAAAACTCAAAAAAGTCATATATAAGTATTAATTTTTGAAAACATTAAACAAACTCAAGCGCATTACAAATAGTGTTCAACAACTCAAAACCTAGTACATTAGGCTAAAACGAAAGCTGATCCGACGATTTTTTTACTTTAGCAAATTCATCTATAAGAAAGAAGTACACCAGCCATCAAGCCAAGAAGCCAACAATATACACGCTAAAAAAAAAAAAAATCATGATGAGTTTTGAAAGTAAAAAATAATGCACAGTCCAATTATAAAATAATACATTATGCACATTTATTATAATTTCCACGGTTAAAAGAGTTAGGGCTTTCATCTTTATAATGCCGTGCAATTGACTAAACCTAAGAGATTCCATTAGTAAAATGAATTAATCATTCTCCCAAGACTTTTTTCTTGTCAATTGTAAATGACATTGTAAAGCCATTATAAAGCCTTACAAAAATAATGCACATTGCAATCATAAATGTGAGAACAATTCCCCCAGATATTCAACCATAACTTAAGGCGAAATCAATTTAGGAATTAGAGCTAGAACTTACCTGGAAAATTAGAGGAAGAAGATGCCAACTGCTGGTCCGCAGTGCGCTACCCTGCCGTTCACCGCCCCTGCCCTTCCCGTCGCCACTCGGCAGACCACCGAGCCCCACCACCGTTCACCGCCGCCGGAGCTGGAAATTGAGGGACAATTTCACAAGGGTTAAGAGGGTCGACTCACGAGTCTCTGAAAATTCAGAGAGCAGAAGCTGCAGAACGAATCGACAATTAAACGAAAGACATTCTGGGTTCGGTTTTTATTTTTTTAAGCTTTCTTGGGCCGATTTTTCTGGCCTCCCCGAGCCCAAGTCATTGTCCCCCGAGCCCAATTTCCAATAGGCCGAGCCCAGAGTTAAAAAAAAAAAAATCTCGGGGAAGTTTTTAAATACCGACTGTATGATTGTAGCGTAGCGTTCACAAATCATGCCAATTCTTATAAAATTCAAAAATTCAGGTTTTTTGAATGTGGAATTTATATAAAACGGTTTTCTTAAATATTTCTTATCAGTATTTAATATTTAATATTAATTAATATATATTATTATATAAATTATTACTAGTTTTAGTTTATCCAAAATTAAAGCAGTAGAATTAGAATCTATCCTCCAAGATTTCCTCCTTTTCGGTTCCAAGATTTTAGATTGAGCTAATTTAGGAGTTATGTGTGTGTACACACACCCATATGCATACATTTGGTTCTAGAAACAAAAAAGTGATAGGACTCGTGACGCTGATATTTTATGGTTCAATGACGATACTGCAATTTTCTTCTTGGTGGCACAAAGCTATTGCCAATTGGTCACAAGGTTGATTGATCAAAGGAGACTATATGGGACTATATGGGATTATTCTTTCAGAAAAACAGTAAGCATATTTCAAAAACATTACCATACATGATTCTGTTGGCATGTATTTATGTTGTGTGTTTCGTCCATGTTGTTAGTTATAAATGATTGTTTTAATTGAGTTTATGATTAACCATGTATGCAAAAATGAATGTGATCTATTGATTTTATACATAATATTGGTTTTGCAATGTTGATTTATGCCCTTTAGGTTATCAGTGAAATTCTTTCCGAAAAAAGTATTGAACGTTATTCATCTAAATAATCAAATTGTTATTTTATATTTTATTATCTTAATGTCAAAAATGCAATTTGTGCTATCCAAGAAGACTAGACACCATTTTCTTATTTTTGTTCATGATATTCTTGTACAATGATTCTTTTATTTCCTATAGACTATGTTATATAAGAGTTATCATATATTGGATGGAAATAGCACAAGAAGTTTTTGAAGCACTGATCACCAAGGAGTTTTTTGGGGTTTTTGGATTCTGTGAAGCAACAATCCATAAGCTATCTTCCTCTTCTTCAAGATATCATGATATGCTAGAATTTTATTATCAACTTATTTATAGCAATTTAGTTTTGTTATTCTATCATCTCTTGTAATCCTTATCATTTGTATTTATTATCATTTCACCGTAATCTTATCATTCTACCGTAGAAATTTTGTATATGTATTAATGTGCAACTTGAAATTATTAAGTGATTTCATTCATTGTGTTTCAACTTTCAATATTACCGAGGAGTTCACATACTTGCTGGGAAAAATTGTAATCAATGGTATAAAATCATTCGGCATCATCATGATTTATCACAAAATATAACATAATTTGAAGTCTTGAGTCTTCTACATATTCGACATGAATTGGATTATATATATATATAATTTATCCAAATTTCTGTCGATATTAATATTGTGAAAATTAAACGTCACAGGAGTCTTCATCAAATTCAAGAGCTCTTGACACTCTTAGAGAGGAACAATGAAATATTTTGTATCAATTAAAAATCCTTTGTAATTAGATCCTTCATTCTATAAATTATGAATATCTCAGACCTCATTTATTCATAATCACGGGGTTCCATTGCCCACAGCTGTTCAAATCTCATCTAAATTAGTATTTTAAAACATTTCTCCACCGGAATGTGGAACATTAACAAGCTCCACCTCTATATATATCTCATCTAAATTAATATCTTAGAACATTTCTCCACCGGAATGTGGAACATTAACAAGCTCATACAGAGAAAATTGTCAAACTATGGAAAAGCATTTTACACTTATTTTTTTTGGTGGCGTGTGAATTACCAATGAAAAAAGATGGCTGCTTTTGAGGGGAAAAATACTAAAATGGCATTTCTCCAAAAATTATATTTAGGGGCTGTAATTTGGGAGTTTAATTGGATTAGGATTTTTATGTTATGAAAAGGATATGTATTTACTGGAAAGATGATTAATCATTCAATTTTCAATTTGAATTTGCAATTATTTTGGGATAATATAGAGCCGGAACCTGTTAATATATTTATTATTTATATATAAATTTATAAAATCTGAAATTAATATTAGATTATCAAATATGCTTAACATGAAAAATATTGTAATTTTGATGTATTCATTATTAAAAACCTGAATTTTCTAATTCCAAAAAATTGACCTGATTTTTGAGAATTACATTTATAATGCAGGCTACCGTGTAATTTCCTCATATTTCTTTTACCTGGTATTGGGCCGAGACAGGGGTGGGTCGGGGCCCAATATGTCCCCCGTCTCCGCCTCTGCTATAAAGGACAATTAGTGGGGACATTATTGGCTTGACTATCATTCATATACATGGCATTTGGCAAAATAACCGAAAGAAGCACAAAAAATAGAAACCGGAATCAATCTGAACTTAAAGCTAAAAAGAAGACTAGAACAAAAAATCATTATGATACATTAAAACCTCGAACACGGTTGAGATTGAATCTCAGTGAAACCAAACTTGTAAAGCTACAATTGAGCTCGAACTGAAGATATCGACAGTCTTATCTTATGGATGGAGAAGGTGGAAGCGACCGGATGGGGTCGAGGTTGGCATGCGGGTTTTTTTGAGCTGCCTTTCAAGTTTGGACATTTTTATTGGGCCTATAATGTGGGCCTCAATCTGACTA
>CAVNYN010272059.1:0-43833 GCA_963692815.1 Nyctanthes arbor-tristis | reverse complement strand
TTGGCATTGAGGACAAGAGAATACAGCACTAGCAATGTTGTGGCATGTCTTGTAGCTTGAAGATGGAAATTTAGGTTCGGTCTCCTAAATTTTTGTTTCCCAGTGTGTTTTTTCTTTGGTGTTTGTTATTTGCTTTTCCTTTCATTATGGCTGAAAATTTAATACTTTAACTTTACATACAAAATTATGTTATTAATGAAAGATAACATTGCTTACAAGATAATAAAATTACAGATAAGAGACCTAAGAAATTAGGTTGGAACAAATTTAGGAGTTTATATTTTTGTACAACAAAGTAGCAGTTTCCTGATTTGATTTTCCTGTTATGAATCTTATGTGTTGCAATATTTTCCTGATTTGATGCAAGTTCCAATTTGACATATGGGATACAATAAATTTCATGCTTGAATACTATTGAGAGACTTATTGGTATGTTGTTCAATGTAGTTAGTTGCCTTTACAAGCTGTTTAATTTGTTTAAAAAAAAAGTTAGTATACTATCTTACCTTTCATTAAGTTAGAAAATATATGAAGGCTAGGTTTTTTTCCTGAATAGCCAATAGGTTTCATTCTATGTATGTCTATGCGCCCAAGTTCAATATATTTATATTTGGCTATTAACTCTTTGATGTCATAAATTCATTTAGAATGCTTTGAACTTAATGTACAGGGATACAATTTTGTGTTTGTAATTGCAATAAATGTGAGATTGCAATGTGAATGATGACAAACTTTGGCTGGGTGATATATGGCTGATGCCCAACGTTTATTTTTAATCTTTTTTTTTTTGTTTTAAAAGTTGATCTATAGGGGCGACAAAGGCATCCCTATAGATCAATTTTTGAAAAAACAAAACACCAGTTTGGCGCGACGTGTCGTCCCTGTAAGCCTGTAGAGGCACTTACAGGGACGACACGTCGTCTCTATAAGGTTAGATCTATAGCGGCGACATTGTCGCTCCAATTAGTCAAGTGCAGCGGGCCAGTAGAGACGACCTATGAGGGACGACTTTGTCGCGCCAATAAGTTTTTTTGCGCGATTTTGGCATTTATGGAGGCGATTTTGGCCGCGCCCATTTTGACTATTTCTTGTAGTGAAATGATCTCTTAGTGGTCGATGGTCTTACCTCTTATATGGACAAAAGTACGTCTCTTCCTCTTATTACTCGGCTCTATCTATTGTTACATGTTAACTGATTTGAACAGCGTTGTATTAGTCGCATCAAGCTATGTATATGTATAATAAAAATAAAAATTGTAAAACAACCAACAAGTACTAGTACTAGTACACTGTATATTACTAAACAGTCCACTTCAAATTTTCTTGTTTTTATTTTTCTTTATCTTCCTGATACATTTTTCAATTAATCAACGGATTTGATTATTTGAGTGTCTCGATCAATTAATATATCTAACATTGTATCGCCAGAGATGGCAATCTCTGCATTCCTATTATTATGAATGTGAAACCCCAGCCCCGATTCTTTTATGGGAGAATATCAGATCTATTCCTATTACAATTTTTTTTTCTTTTTGCTCAAAAATCGAAACTCAAGGTACCTTTTATTTCAAAGTCAAAAAATGTACAAATTGAAAAGGGTCGCAAGAAAGTACAAATTAAATATTATCAAACCTATTACAATTATATTGAGTCTAGATTTTTAATAAAAGTATTATATCTAAAAATAAAAAGTCCTGCCAAAAAGGAAGGAATTACTTAATTCATAAGGTGGTTATATTGACACCACATTTTTTACTAACCACGTAACATTTTAATTATACTCACCATCCTTTATATTTTTAATTCTTTACACTTAGACCATTAACTTATTTTTTGTCATATTTTTATTTTCAACATCTTATAATCATGAAATCTTGTAATGAATGATATCTTGATTTCAAAAATTTCATTGCGAGTATTATTTAAAATTTTAAAGTAGCAAAAATTTGATATTTAATGATACACAACTACATATTTTCATATGATTTTAAAGTACAAAATCAATTTTTTCTAAATTTATTTGATCAGTAAGAACATGAGAGCATAATTAAATCAAAAAAATCGATAAAAAATATAGTAAAAACTTTTAGGGCCTTAAAATACTATAAGAAACAAAGATTATATAATTAGTCTAATCATTATAGACACACACGTGTGTGTGTATAAATCTATCTATAATAATGGAAAAGTCTAAGAATACTCTATGCGAAGAAATTTATGAAGTTATGACCCATTATAATTATGTCAAATAAGTTTAATTGTTATTTTAATTAATTAATCCTATAAACTTTTTTCATTGTATTTCTTTTTCTTTAATTTTCTATATCTACATTATATATATTATATATGTCTGTAACAATATCTTTGATCCAAAAATATTTTCATATACTTGTTAAATGGATTATGTATTTTTGTCAAGTTTAAATAAGTAAGCACTAATAAAAAAAATTGCAAAATTTGTTCCAGATTTTAAAGCATGTTAACATAATATTTAAATATAAATCATCATTTATAAACCAGATATATGTTAATTATGGACAACCCTAATAATAAAAAATATAGGATTTAAACACAGTAATGAACCAAGATAAAGCCCCTCTAGTGCAATAAAAATATGGTGCACAAAATAAAAATTGTGGTGGGCATATATGTGTATACAATTTGGGGATTGTAGGGGTAAGGATGCAAATTCGAACTAGGATCAAATCAAATTAATAAATCTAAAAAAAGAGCGCTTTTATTTATGGCAGCATTTTTTGTAATTATTTTATTATTTGTAATTTTTTAAATTAAAAAGTAAAGGGGTATAATGATTATTTTTATGAGAAGTTAACGGAATAGTAACAAAAAAAACTTATCGTGTGAATTTATGAAAAGTTGAGACCTAAAAGATCGAAAAAAAAGGTTGAGGATTGAGACGATTCTTAACTCAAAGGTTGTAGACGATTTGTGAAATTAAGTCTTTATTTATTTGCAAAAAGGCTACCTACCTAAAGATAGAGAGCATTAATATATATTTTCATAATAATAAATCAGCCACAACACAACCAAGTCTAGTATATATTTTTAGAAGGGGGGAAAATTGAAACCCTCAATAATACCTAGGAAAAAGAATATTACAAGCAAAGGGACCAGAAGCCGTCTGGGTGCATGCAATTGGGTTATTGATTGATGATCAAACAAAACAATATACACATGTGTACAGTAATTAAATAATTTTTGCTCAAAATCATACTAAACAATCCTAGGTGATTTCTGAGGACGAATTTGGAGCAAAAAACCAAAAAAAAAGAAAGTTGTGTTTTTGACCCTCAATGCAACAAAATAATGAGGGAAAACTCATCCCTGTAATAATTCACAATATATCATATACTAACTAACGTACTAACAAGAATTTTAGTACTATTAACCGAGGAGCTCATTCGCAATACACTCTCTAATTCTAACGTCCGCGTTGTGCCCGTGTACTCGAACATCACAGCATTCACACTTGTCGTGCTGATGAAGAAAAAAAGAATTATGAAACCAGCATATCAATAAGTGACTTGTGTTTTCTTAGGAATTAATATTAATAGCGTTGAGCGATGTTTAATTAACTAGCTATAGCCCATGTTTTAATTAGCTGGATAAGTAAGTCTTGTAAGTCTGCTTACTCTTTACGTTTTAAACAACACTAACACCAGTACTTAATGCAGTGAAAATAAATTAAGCTCGTGTTTAAGTTGAGAATATTAGGAGATCATACCTCAGTGCGCTTTGTCGCTGGAGAGATGACATTAATTTTTGTAATAATATCTGCTGAAGTGCCTGATATTGGACAAGCCGGCAGGCCCCGAGGCCGGGCTCTTGTGAATCTTGTATAAATTTCACCCTTTGCTGTTCTTGTTATGGTCTTATAGAAGAAAACATGGGGTGCTTCACAAGAATCATTAGACGGCATTCTCGTGTTGAACATGTAATTAGGTGGCGTTGGATTCGGCAACCATGTTTCAAAGGTTTCAATAGGGTACTGTAAATAGCTTCGAGGCATAATTTTCTCATATACTTGCACGGAATACCCCCATGCAATGGAAAAGGTCCAATCAGTTTTTCTGTGATGGCAAATTATCTGTTGTAACATCCGAGACTCATCGAGCTTGGCCGCCCTCATCATGTGGCTTGTCGACTGGAAACGATCCATCGTCGGAAATATAGGTTCCACCATGTCGAAGTGGTGAACTGACACGAGTGGAAATTGTGGATGTGATGAAAAGAAACCGGATACATCTCCGCGCATATCCATCTGTAATACAACATCAAGTTGAACCTTAAACATTAACGGACAATAGCGGACACAAATATTTCAAGGAACCAGGCTCATGATAAGGCCAATAAAAAATAAACACATGTCTCTCAACTGCAAAGTGTAACAAGCTAGCCACATTATGAGTCTAGTTTTATAAAAAAAGCCCATATTAGCCCTAGCTCTAACGAGCAATTCGATATAATTAAGATAAGACCAGAACTAGAATATAATGAGCCGAAGGACTCACCTGGTGAATTCCGGGTAAGGCAGTAAGGCTGACTCCAAGATCAGCAACACAGGACATTGTGGTTAAATCAGCTGCCTCTAAATGTTGATATCTCCGTAAACAATTTTCCGTTTGTTCAGCAATTATCTTAGGCAAAGGGGCACTCAACATGAATCCAGCCCCACCAAACCCTTGGCTAAATGAGAACCAATAATTTGAAAAAATAAACTCCGAATGCCCACCAATGTAGTAGTACTTGGTATGATCATACTTTGCAAGAACATTGACCATATTTTCGAGAAAAAATATCGAATCATCGTCTCCCATTACTAGCCACCTCATATTTTCTTGATCCGCTTCCCTATAAGTCTCCAGGATCCCATGAAAAATACGTTGGGCAGTGATGTCCGGTTTGCTGATATACTTCGTTATATCGTCCGATATTCTGTAAGGAGGGGAAGCACTAGACCAAGGAAGGATTTCCTCCGACGGCTCTTTATCAAGAAACAAAAATCCCTTTGTACCATTAGGCTTCCACCATGATTCTATATATGCTTTCCTATGATGCCATGCTTGCTCGGACCCTACGAGGCCAAAAACTAGGTGGCTAAGATTCGTCGGAGAATCATCAGCACTCACCGGAGCTTTCTTGACGACCGGATTACAAACTGTAGGACAATCCTTAGGAACTGGATCCGAGATCATGGCAGAATCGCTTTCAGTAATTGAACTGGAAGTCGCAATAGAATCTGTAGGAACTGGATCTAAAATTGTAGAAGAAGGAGGAGGAGGAGGTGGTGGTGGTGTAGGATTTTGAGGAGTTGGATCAGAAATTGCAGAAGAAACCACAGCATTCGATGAGGTTGAAATTGCAGGTTCTACTTTCTCAGAAGAAAGAAAATTTGAAGCTGGACAATTGGGTCGATAATGATTTGAATAAACAATGAATATGAAATAAAGAACCATACAAAAGATTAATTGGGTTTTGCATATTAATCCAGCCACATCAATATTAAAAGGTATAATTCTCATTTTTTTCTTTTTTTTTTTTGTCCTTGAAATTAAAGGTTTCTATCGGATATGAAACTGGATCAAATATTATAAAGCTGAGAAGGGATGATAACTTTGTTTCTTGAAGTTTGCAAATTCAAGCGAAAAATTGAAAAAGACAAAGGAATTATTACAATATTATAATTACATGCATTACATGTACAATGCACAAACACACACCTGGGGTACGTACGTACCGGAAGTTTTCTTGGATATCTTCGTCTGCAATCTTAAACTGTTGGAGAAGAGAAAAACATTCTCTTTTGTGCAAGAATTTAACTGGTGGGTCTCATTCCTTCTCCATCAGACATCATACACGTTTTCTTTTTCATATATAGGGGTTCGTATTGTGCAATTTCATAGTTGTTATAAATGATTTTATTATATATTTGTGAAAATTGAGGATTTCCTCTCTCTCCCCTACTCCAGGGTGGGGCAATTTTTTTAAGGAAACTCTTTATTAAAAAGTCCGCAGCTGTAAAAATCAAAGAAACCACTTGATTTTCTGTTTCCCTAGAAAAATTGGAGCGATACAGGGTGTGCTTGGACAAGAAAAGGTAAAAATATAAGATAGGAATTGGCTTATAACGGTACCATGGGATTATAACAATAATGATCCAAATTAATATGACAAAGGCCGGCATTAATTAGGCTTAAAAATACAAGATATTTAAGATATATGATAGGCATTGTCTCAACATGGGATAATTAACATTAATCCAAATATAATCAATACAGGCCGGCATTAGGCTTTTTGCCACACTTCCTCTTATGTATGGCGTGTTTTTCGTTTACTTGACTCCTAAGTCCGCTCAAGCTGCTTTTAGTGACAACGCTTAATAATTTATATATATGGTGCAGGAATTTTCTCATGCCTTCACGTTGGCAGCTTATATATATGTATTAAGGCACACAGATAAATCAGCAATCCTCATATCAGGGCAGAGATAGAAGATGATAGTAAGGGTAGAAACTTGATAGATCCTAGAATGATATTTCAGAAATTAAACGGGGAAGAGGGTGGGTATACGCCTACATCCACCTCTGCCTCACACCGCCCCTTACCTGCCCCATCCTTGTGTAGTGTTGAATAATGCAGACAATAGTATATAAGGTACACATATAGTGCAACAAAAGGCATTGTTAAGAGATAAATTTTGCATGCATTTAACAAATATACCAAATCAGTGACCAACGTAGAACGATTTTGAGCTACTCTCTTAGCAAGGTTGACTTTTTGAATTGCCTAGGCTTATGTAGTCTGGTAGCATCCAAGTGAGCTTCCCACACTTTTGATTAAGCATTCGACTCACATCTTCTACAATCCATTTGTAATGTTTAGAAAAAAAATCTTTTAAGGTACGTAGAACAAAAATCTTTAATTAATTTTGTATCGAAACTCATTAAGTTCTAATGAGCAAGTAAATTCGATTAAGGGTCCATTTGGTTCGTGTTATAACAGGAATATATTATAATTCTATCACATCAAATCACAACTTTTCACTTTTTAACAAAATTTAACCAATCATATTAAGCCGTGAGTCACAAAAATTCAAATTTTAAGATATTTTGTAACACAATCAAATTATAAATGATACCAAACGGACCCTAAGACAAAAAAAATGAAAGCATCCAGATTTTAGTATTGGTTTGCTCCTGCGAGCCAACATCTTGCGAAGAAATCCCACATATCGGATAAATATGAAATTAATTAATTATCAATATATAATAAGGACGTGTACTCCTTACAAGGTTTTATCTAGGAATCTCAAATCTTAATAGCGAAATTAATGGTTAAGGACTTGTATTCCTCCTTGCAAGGTTTACCTAGGAATCTCAAATCTTAGTAGGCATGGTGCACACTTAAGCTCTCACGATAAAAAGTAAAATGAGACAACAATATATATAGAGTGAACTGCTAGATTTTAGTCACAGAGACAAATAACATTTGTGAATATATCGAAGAAGTAATATCAAACAAAATTCTATAGCAACCTTATCAGACAAGAGAAATGGTATATATGTTGACTTAAGCCAGAATCTCATTCGTCATGCATTCTCTAAAGTTGATCTCTGCCGTCGTCTCATCTAAAAACTGAACAATATCACAGCATTCGCATCTATCCATCTGTAACAACCATATGAAAAGACACCAATAAGTAGGAGTTCTGATTTCGTAGTAAAATTTTTAAAAAATGATTTGTCTCAAAACATACGTGGTGGTGAAGTTGGAGAGCATGATATAGAAATTTGAAAAATCATGATTTTTTTTTCCTAAAAAGAAGTGGTTGAAACTAAAAATGAAGTTTGATCACTGCTTGTTGTTTAATTTTTAGCAAAAAATTAACTGAGTGCTCAAAGGCTCATTTTGCAGCAATCCAAAATGTACCTCAATTCGCTTCGTTGCGGGTGAAAAGACATGAATTTTCTTGATGGAATCCGCGGCATGGCCTCCACCTGTTTCACAAGCCGGCAAATCACGCGGCTTTGCACGGGAATAGCTCGCAAAGATCATGTTGTCTAGTGTCATTTTAATGGATTCGAAGAAGAAAACATGGGGTGCTTCACAAGGATCATCTGAAGGCAATCTTGTGTTGAACATATAGTGCGGAGGATCTGCATGCCAAAGCCATTTCTCAAATGTTTCAATCGGCCTTTGCATATGGCTTCGAGGCATAATTCTCTCGTATATATATACCGAATAGCCCCATGAAATGGAAAATGACCAGTTGTTTTGTCTGTGATAGCAGATGGTTTGTTGTAGCATACGAGACTGGTCCATCTCGGCCGCCTTCATGAGGTGCTGTGCCGCTTGAGCGGCATCCATCCCGGGAAATATAGGGTCCACGGTGTCAAAATGGTGAAGTGACATCAATGGGGTTTTCTTATGCGAAGATAGGAAACCAGATAGATCTCCGCGGAAGTCAATCTGCAAAAGTACATGTCACTGAATTGAGACCAGTGTAGTTGCTATCAACTTATGAAAGTTCTATAAATTCAACCTTGTTAGTCTGGAAAGCCTAATTAGTATCTGAGCATATATTATTACATACATCAAGTTTTAAGCAACGCAGGATTAGACCAATCTTTAAATCAATGTTCATTGAGTCTTTATCTATCATTGCAAGTTTGAACTTAATGGGCTTTAATGTAATATACTACCCCTGTCTCAATTATTTGATTTTATTTTCTTTTTTAGGATGTCTCAAATATATGGTCCTATTTTTATGTTAAAAATTCTAATTTGCATTACTTTACAAATCTATCCCTAATTAATACTTTAATTATAACTACCAATTTTGAATTCTACTCTTTAAATAGGGATAAATTAGGAAGAAGGATCACGAAATGTGTCTTTCCAACTCATTTTTTAATCTTTGTAAAAAGGTAAATAAGACCAAATAATTAAGACAGAGGGAGTACCATATAAATATTTGATGAGGGAAGAATTTTTTGTCAATAAGTGAAGGAGCTATTTTTGAAGGAAGATCTAAGAGGCAACTCCCAAAGAATGTTTGGACTCATTAGAGAAGTCAACCTTCGATAAGAGTACTAACCAAGCTGTTATATGTGTGTGTTGGTTATTGATTTCATATCTATTCAACATGGGAATTATTCCTTTTAACACTTTGTATCTCACAATTATCATTGTCGTTTTTGGTAATATGATTAAGGCTATATATAGTCCTAACAAACTTGATCTATGCACTAATATTAATGTTGAACAGAGTATTACCTGGTGCAATCCACTCTGGGGAGAAAGATTAACTCCAATATCAGATATGCAAGCCATTACTATGAAATCAGCAGTAATTAATTTTGAATATCTCTTGAGACAGCTATACATGTATTCTGCTAGGGCTTTGGCCAAAGGGTAACTCAAAATATATCCAGCACCCCCGAATCCTTGGTCAAACGAAAGCTCAAAATTTGACAATGTAAACTCGGATGGGGCGCCAAGGTAATAGTACTTAGTATGATCATACTTTGCAATAACATCGATAATGTTATCGAGGAAAAATATGGAATCGTCGTCTCCCATTACTAACCATCTAAAATCTTCATTCTCCTTCTCTTCTTCAAAGATCTCCAATATTCCATGAACCAATCGAATTACAAAAGGCTCTGCCGGTTTTATTTCTTCAATGAATTCGGCTAGGTTCTTCGAAACCCTAAAGGCCGGAGAAGCGTTGGACCAGGGCAGCAGATCTCCGGTCGGCCCTGTATCTAAATATACATATCCCTTGGTAACATTTGGTCGCCACCATGATTGGATGTACGCCTTTCTATAATGCCAACCACCCTCAGTACCAAGAAGTCCAAAAACAAGGTGACTGAGATTAGTTGGAGAATCCTTGGTATTTTTTCCTGATGAAGAGAATGAAATATTTGAAATGTCCCTTATCCTGAAAGAGCCAAAGAAATCTGAACTGGACGGAAAATTGTAAAGGGAAATAGTGATCGAGTAAAGGACTAGACCAAAAATGAGCAGTATTTTCCATAGATTATGCAGTTTATCTGAGGAAAATACAGCCTTCGACGACATTTTCTAGAATTTTGATACAACTTTGTATAAAACATGTTAAGAGCGGGGTCTTGTTTATACCATTGAATTGAATTGTCTTTTTTATTAATTAAATTAATCTAAAGTCATGGAGTTGTATTTAATTTAATGATCGGTTACTGGTCCACATTAAAGGTCTACAACTACTGTATAATAAGTTAATAAGTTGTGCGTTTTTATATCACTTCTTCAGTAGGGAATAGGGAATAATAGGGCGCAAAGTGGGAAAGGCTGCCTAACCCTGGTTTTAGAGTGCTGAACTCATTTAAGTTATTACTTTAGCTAATGCCTTACCCTATAGTTTGTGCAATTTTTATACTTATCTAATAAATTTGATTTTTTGACATTTGAGTTTTGCCTAAGGAAAAAATATGTGAGCCAAAAGACAAGTGGTGGAGTAGTCCTATGCAGTGATTTTGATCTCCTGCCAACCGTTGCTACCAGACAGACACGTAGAGTGCAAAGGCGCAAGCCACACCAACATTGATTTCATGATGCACCATGTGTCTATCTGGTGGGATAAAGTTGGCAAGAGAAATGAATTGGTCTATATGGAGTTCTTTGAGGGATTTTGTAAATACAATTATAGACTAAGACTTGGAAAAGCTACAATATTTGTATACGTTTGACTGGCTTTTCTTTTTTGTTCTCAGAAAAAAGTACTTGTACGTTTCGAAGAGTTCTTAGAAAAAGTTAGTTTAAGATAAGTTCATTGAAGGCAATTCGATCTATGGAAAAATAGAAGTCAATATACTCACGCAACTTTCAAATATTTAATAGTGGGTTGGACGACTTTGGAGAAAAAAGCAAGAAAAGAGAGCTAGGGTCTGAAGAATTTCAAGGGAGGGTTTCCGTTTACTGTCTCCAATATTGATCCTTGTTTTCGGTTAATTATTATTAATTTATTCTTTTTTTTTCTTTTTTGCAAATTAATCATATATATGTAGCTAATCTATAGTTCACTTATTTAATTTGCATTATTATTAAGTCTTGATTTTTAATTTTAGGTTATTAATTTCAAATTTAGGTGAAAAGATAGCTTGAAATTTACACACAAGCTAAGTTACAACATAGAAATATAAATCTATGAATTTTGCTGTCTTGGTGATAATGCATTTAGATATGTCTTACTATTAACATAATATATATTAGTGAATTTACTCAAGTAAGTAAATTGCAAATAGCAAATATAATTTGACTTTCATCATTTCACGTTCGTACTTTCAATTAAATACTTAAGTATCTGCCTAACCTAGCTTGCTTTTAATTAGACGGATATAATTGATTAAGAATTCCCATACGTACCATTTTTCCAGAGCCAACATAACCATTTGGAAAGCTATTTTCTATTCTAAAGAAATTGTTTATCTATCAAAATATTGAACCAACTTTTTAGATCGTATACTACTCTTTCATGCCCACATTTAATTTGCCCCAAAAATATATGGTGAGACAATAAATTTAGAACATATCTCAATCCACGGTCGATGTTCACAACTCTTCTTGGCTTTCTTCTTTATCATTTTGCATCCACTACTTTACATGTCTTGTCCAAAGATAGGCACATATATAGCTAGTAGCTATGGTTGAAAACAAATTCTATTTAATTTGTATTTGTATAGGGATACAAATTTTCCTCTTCTATTTATTGTTTTGTTAATGGAAAAGAATGTTGGCCTTTGATCACATATAGCATACGATGCATTGAAAATCTGTTTTAACGAGATAAATAAATTCTTGCATGCAATTTTGTTAATTTAAATAATTGAATCTAATGAAATTATTCTACAACAAAACCTAATAGATCTTGTTTTCCCAACTAGATTACACTTAAAAATTTTATGACATATATAGACGGCATATACAAAAGTTTGACGACATGATAATCAAGAACAAATTAACTTTTAGTTCCGGTTGATTTCCAATGAACACTACAAGAAAATAAACACTCCTTGATTCATGAAATGCTCATTTTTTCCCTCTACTCATTATAATACAACAATGTAAGCATAATATATAAGAATTTTAATTTAGTCAAATATTAAAATAAAAATGCTAGTATAAACAACACATGGGAAGGTGGAACTTATAAAACTATCAAAATGTTCATATATTTTTCACACTTGCAGCTGCATACTAAACTTAAGGTTTACTTAAATAGTTAAATTGTAAAACAAGCCTATTATATTCAACTTGAAATTAAATATTGGAAAGTTTCCGCCTTGTAGTTCATCGTTGGGGTCACATTATTATTATTATTATTATTATTATTATTATTATTATTATTATTCTTTCTTGATTGAAAAACACTTAATTATAGCTGTACTTATGCAATAATCTCGTCGGTCATACACTCTCTAAATTTGATGTCAGCTTTGTCTCCGTCTATTCGCACAATGTCACAACATTCACTTCGACCAATCTGAAAAAGAAAAAAAAAAAAAAAACCAAAAATTATAAGGAGACATTAATATCCGTGTGTATAGGGTTGTGCTAGTGGAATTTCTCCCCGTTATTGACACTAACGAGATAGTCATATATAGGTAGAAAGCATATATACCTTATGGCGCTTTGTTACTGGTGAGAAGACATTGATCGCGGAAATAAACTCTGCAGAATGTTTGCCTGCTGAAGAACAAACCGGCATCCCCCGAGGCCATGCTCTAGAAAAATTTGTGTAAACCTCGTTTTTCGGCCTTTTTTCTATATATTCAAAGAAGAAAAGATGGGGTGCTTCACAAGGATCATTAGAAGGTCTTCTTGTGTTGAACATATAATGAGGTGGCCTTGGACTCCTATTCCATGTTTTAAAGGTTTCAATAGGGTATTGTAAGTAGCTTCGAGACATAATTCTCTCGTATATATGTACAGAATAGCCCCATGAAATGGAAAAAGTCCAATTGCTTTTTCTGTGATGGCAGATGGTTTGTTGCAACATTCGAGACTGGTCGACCTCAGCTGCCTTCATGAGGTGGCGTGTCGACTCGGCGCGATCCATAGAGGGAAATATTGGTTCCACCATGTCGAAATGGTGAAGAGACATCAGTGGAAATTGTGGGTGTGATGATAAGAAACCCGATACATCACCACGCAAATCCATCTGCAACACCAAATTATATATAGTAATATGTTGATAAAGTTTGAACAATTTACACATCAATTAATTAGACATTAGTTAAGTGTTGGCCTACATCAGTATTAAACATTAAACTATTGATAAAGTACGAATTATGAGCCCCCACATCAATCAGACACAGAGTATATCGAATTATGAATCCAATTTGTTACATATATCACACCAAGGACTTATAAATGGATAACCACAAAGTGAAAATTAACTAGGCTCAGATTCAAATTCTTTTACAATGAACACTAGGATGAGCAACACCCTACACTTAAATGGAAGAACCAATTTCAATCACACCACTAAGGTAGTGATTTCTCTCCTCACCAAGAGTCTTAGAATTTGAATTTCAAATAAAAGGACAGAGAGACCTTTTTGGAGCTTCAAGACACAAAATGAAAGTCTTGTAATTTATAAGTACTCCAAACCAAGACACAAGAAATAGGCCAACACTCTTGTTGGGCCAAAGAGTAACAAAAGATCATATAAGGCCCAAAAACTCTAACTTGGACTCGAGTCAAGGAAATGAGTATTGTTCCAATTCTAAGTTTCTTCTTGTATGGGTTGAGAACGCTTCAATATTTGGGAATGACCTATGAAGGTGAGTTTAATTATTATCACCTATAAGGAGGTTATTTGACAACATATACCCAACAATTATGCTCTATATCTGGATCTATTCTCCAAATAGATATATCAAAGAAAATTGATGGGAAAAACACAAATCTTCCGATCTCAATACTAATAATTATAATTACTGTTAAATAATTAGGTTACCTGGTGAATTCCTTTTAGGGGAGATAGGCTGACTCCAATATCAGCAACACATGACATTGTATTTAAATCAGCAGCCTGAAGATAAGCATATCTCTTGAGACAATTTTCCATGTCTTTAGCCAGTGCTTTTGCCAAAGGAGCACTCAACATAAATCCAGCCCCGCCAAACCCTTGGCCAAAAGAGAACCAGTAATTTGACAAAATGAACTCAGATTGCCCACCAAGGTAGTAGTATTTTGTATGATCCAACTTTGCAAGAACATCGACAATATTATCAAGAAAAAATATCGAATCGTCGTCGCCCATTACTAGCCACCTCAGGTTCTCATGATCCTCTCTATAAGTCTCCATTATCCCGTGAATGATCCGCTGTGCTGTGATGCTGGTTTTGTTAAGAAACTTTGTCAGATCATCTGATACTTTGTAAGGAGGAGAAGCTTTAGACCAAGGGAGGATTCCTGCTGTTGGAGCTTTATCAAGAAACAGGAATCCCCTTGTAATGTTTGGTCTCCACCATGATTCTATATATGCCTTCCTATGATGCCAAGCCTTTTCCGAACCCACTAGGCCGAAAACTAGGTGACTAAGATTCTTCTTCTCATCGCTAGGAGAAAGCGTAGGACTCAATGCCGAAATGGACTCATGAGGTGGTGGTGATGATGTTTTCCTGAAAGGAATGAAAAATTCCGAGGCTGGACAATTGGGATACTGATTGGAAAGAGCAATAAGAACAAAATATAGAACCATAATGAAAATTAGTAGGGATTTGCATAGGCCATTCACATCTAAGTTACAATTAGAGGTTCCCAATATTTTCATGGTGAACTTGAATGCTGTAGCTGGATGACGCTCTTCCGATCTAGGGTTTTCAAATAATATGTATATATCAGAAGAAGATAAATTTGTGGCTTTTGTCAACGTTAATTGCTTGATATAGTTTACTAATTCATGTGATCATACAACGTTGTACGCACCAAGGAATTACATGCATACTCAATGAGATTCTATAAACACACATGAGAAAACAATTTTTGAATATTAACAAATTAATTAGACCACTTTCATCAACAATCTTAATCAAATTTTAATTTTATCAGTACAAGATGTGGATATGCAGAACTGTATGGGTATGGCTATGATACTTTGAGAACTTTTTCATTCACATCAGTCTCACAATACCATTTACATTTTTTTTTTCATTCATTTCAGTATTATTTTACTATATATATTGTTGACATAATTAATTCAGTATGATGGAGTTTCTATTCCAAAATAGAATTTAATCGAAACGTTTTTGTCCATATACTAGCATATTACCATCAATTGGCGCGTATATGTAGGGGAAATTCCGCCCGAAAAAAAAATCATATTTTTACGTACAGATATATACTTGTTCGTAACTTAAATATAATTTTTTGCAGTATGTGTCAATAAAAATCATGGATCCACCGCTGAGTACCACACATTTTGGTTCTAATCTATACTTCATTAAAAAGAAACCCCTGGCTCTAGAGAAAAACAAAAATAGGTTCCCTGTAATATTTGTAACTACTAATTACAGCTAATACAAGCCTTATAAAACTTAATTAGGAGTCTAAAATAAACATATTTGCGTACTTAATACGTAAATTAAGCTGACCTTAATTATTTTGAAACATATAGATATAGCCTAATTCAGTATATTATCACATTAATTGAAACTTGATTAGTACGTCATGAAAATTAATAATATGATAATAATAACAATAATATAATTCATTGAAAAAACAACAATAATTAATCAAAAGTCAAAAAACAGAAGTATAAGAGCATCAATGAGGGGTGCGGAAAAACAAAAAGAAAAGGAGAAAAGGAAAAAAAATGCATCAAAGAGCAACGGACCTAACGGTACGTATCTTATAATGAGCAATAACACTCTCACTCATTAGATCATTTCTCTCTGGATGATAGACAAGATTAATAATGCACCTTTGCTTACGGATCATATGGCAAACCACCCCTTAATATTCACATTAATTGGCTAATTATTTTCCTTAACTATTTTTCACTTTTCCATTTTTTTTACAATATATAGAAATATATGAAAAAAATCCTATCTTCTTTTAAATAAGTATGAATTTTTCTTCAAGGAAGTTATCTCCATCTTTTTTCTCATGTTGGGATATTACAAAAATACTACGGAAAAATGCAAAGCTATCAAAAATGGTGGATGGTGGTTCTCCTTTAAGGTGATGTAGTGCCACCGACAACGGTGGCCCACAAATCTTCAGCTTTCAGAGAGGGGAAATAGAGATAGAGGAGCATGAAAAAGTTTAAGCTCTTGTTTTAGGCTCTTTATTTTATTAATTTATAATTTTATTTATTATTGATTTAATATTTAATTTGATAACTATTTAATTATAATTACATATTTTAAATATTTTTACATTTTTAATACACATTCTACATCTCCCTTCCTTACAAATTCTTTATATTTTGATAAATAAAGAACATCAAACAAGCTCTAAATAAGAATGAGACGGAACAAATATTTTTGTTAGTTTTTTTGAATTATTAGTATTAATTTACATTTTAGACACCTTTCGATGCACTCATATGGAAGGAATCAAGTTGCCTCCTTGTGAAAGTTAATCTTCATAAATTATCTCCTCCAGTCTAATCAATCTTTTGTATCCAATTAATTAATTGCCGTAATTTGATAATATGCAAAGAAGAAACATAGCTATTTTCGTAATTAAATTAAAAAAAAAATCAGAGAGATCAAGAAGCGAATTCCGGTTGGGCCGTATGATAGCAGGCCGGCCCATACGTTCTTTTGGGTCTCATAACCATCCAGTTTTCTCCAAACCGTTTCCCACACCCACCTCGGCCACTTCCCCCTCCTCCCGTGCAATATGGATGATGCTGCTTCCGTCAACGGCGATGAAGTCGCTATACCGCCTCCGTCCTCCACCACAATGGCGGGTGATGATGGTACAACCGCCGCTGCAACACCAGACACTAGATCCGACACTTTAAACGGCATGAAAGAAGAGCCCGAAATTCTTGCATCTGAAGGGAATTCCTCGGACGAAATCTCCAACCACGGTACTCCACTTGCTCCGGAATCTGACCAAAATGAACCCCAAGGTTCACCGATTTCTCGCCCTGAAACGGAGGAAGAAGAGGACGAGGAGGACGAAGACCCAGAGGCCCCTCCGAAGAAGCAAAAGCAGTTAACTGAACTGCCCAAATCTGAGCCTTTAGAACATGATGTTCCCGAAACACCCTCCACTGCGGAAGCAATTACGCCTCACTCCCAAAATGGAAAAGCACCCCCTGCGAAATTGAGCAAGAAATTGAAGAAGAAGAGCAAGGATGTGTGGTCGACGACCACAAGGAAGGGGAAGAAGAAGACGAAAAATTCCTTCAACGGGAACCAGAATTCCAAAAATGCCACTTCTAACAACTCGTCAGCTGAAGATAAGGTCTTGCTAACACCCATCCCCAGATTCCCTGACAAAAGCGACGATAGTCCGGATATGAATATCTGCCTGTCGAAGGTCTATAAGGCTGAGAAAGTGGAACTGAGTGAGGATAGGTTGAGTGCAGGCAGCACTAAGGGGTACAGAATGGTTAGAGCGACAAGGGGGGTCGGTGGCGGTGCATGGTATTTTGAGATTAAGGTGGTACAATTGGGTGAGACCGGTCACACGCGGTTGGGATGGTCCACCGATAACGGGGACTTGCAGGCGCCTGTTGGGTATGATGGGAATAGCTTTGGATATAGAGATATTGATGGGAGTAAAGTGCACAAGGCGTTGAGGGAGAAGTACGGAGAGGAAGGGTATAAAGAAGGTGATGTTATAGGCTTCTATATAAATTTGCCAGACGGAGGGTCCTATGCTCCTGAGCCTCTTCGCATGGTCTTGTACAAGGGCCAGCGGTATGTGTGTGCGGCCAATGCCAAGGAGGATCCACCAAAAGTTGTGCCAGGTGAGCAAAGCATTAATTTTTGCAATGTGATTTGCAAATGTGCCTATTGTTGTTCTCTTTTATACCTTCATACATTGTAGAAAGCATTGATCTTTGCTTTTCTGCTAATGGTTAACTTATATATACTACCTACTTCATGCGTGATTTGTACTAGGTTATTCTTCTTTGGCAAGAGTTAGTGCTGATGCTTAGCTTATAGTAACTAATTGAAGTTTTGCAGTTAGTTATATGCCCGAATTTCAGTGTCATTCGTTCTAGTCGGTAATGTTTGTGCCTCAATGAGTTTGTCATGAGTTTGCTTGTAGCTTTTTAGCATTTCTTCTTTTTGCAATTCATAACTGCATCTGCATGGAAGATGTGAGTGCACTCTCGGTGGCATAGTGATGTGGGTTTTTTTTTTTTTTTTTTTTTTTGGGTGAACGATGGTCTTATGTTTTCACGTAGTTGCGTTTTGTGGTCTAATCTATAAGCAATTCTTGCCCGCTCTACAATTATGCTTTTCTCATTTTCCTCTAACTTCAAGAACATTGACCTGTTCTTTGTCCTCTATCCCTTTTTAAGTCAATGAATGACAAACTTCAGCCGCCCCTGAAGTTTTATTTTTAGTGGATGAATATGTTTTATCCTACCATATTTGGTAATGCGTATCTTCAGACAAGATAATATGGCATAGCTTTGTTACTGATAGCATGCTGTTATATGTTAATTTGTCAAGTTTTCTTTGATTAACACAAGCAGTCTTCTTTTTTAGAGGCTTCATTCATCTTCTAAGACATGTAGTTCCTTTATCATAAAATCCTTGTATTGAGTTTTTCTGAAAACTGTTGTTTCTGCTATTCAGGAAGTGAGATATCTTTTTTCAAAAATGGGATATGCCAAGGTGTTGCTTTCAAGGATCTTTATGGTGGCCGTTACTATCCTGCTGCCTCAATGTATACTCTTCCCAACCAGCCAAATTGTGTTGTTAAGTTCAATTTTGGGCCCGATTTTGAGAAGTTCCCTGATGACTTTGGTGGACTTCCTGTCCCGAGACCAATGATTGAAGTTCCTTATCAACCAGCCGATGGCAGAGTTGAGAATGGTGTGTCCAGTGAGAAGAAACAGTAGCTATAAAATCTTTTCACATGTCTATCACTGTGCAGGAATTAGGATGTTCTTTAATTTTTGTTGTAATTTTATTAACTGGTGATGAAATTACCTGACATATACACAGTCAGTTGAGAATTTAACTTCTTTTAGAAGTGTGATTTATAACATTCCCTTGGATTTTACCTTCTTAAGGGTGGTTTGATGGAGAAATTAGCTGTAGATCGAGCAAAGTGAAGAAAAGTTGTCGCCTAGCTGCCTCAAGACGGTAGAGAAGAGGGTTTGGGGTGCTAGGCATCTTTTCAAAGTAGACCATTATCTATGGACCCTGGAGGTTTTTTTAAAATTGTTGCATTAGCAATAAAATCTATTCTCTTGTAATTAGACGGATTAAAGCTCTATTGCTTTAGGCATTTGTATCTTGGAATTTAGTTTTTCATTGGGAAAAAATCCATTGGTTCCAATTGTATGATTTGAGTTTTTCTAATTTGATGACTCAAATTCTTATTTTCGAGGAAAGAATTTTGTTATTGACTTACTGTTATAACAATTGTCTCTTCCTTTCCCCATTTTCATCTGCTTGATTGAGTTTACCACTGTTCTTTGTTTAGAGTAGAAGGGGGTAGGCGGATTATATATAATACAGAACCTACTCTGATGATGACAGGTAGTCCACGGAATATCACCAGAATGAACCCCATGTTCAAAGTGGTAAAAGAAACTGATACTGCTGAAACAGGCAGTGAGGCTTGACGCTTCTGCTCAGGTTGGTTATGTTCCACCTATAGAAACCTACTTGGCTGTGTCTACTATCTGTTTTCCATTACCTGATTTAAGGATTATTAGCATTTAGAGCGTGCCTTAATCATTCGTTGAATGCAAGGGCAATCTGCACTCTTATAAGTAACCTTTAGTATGTTTGTAAGGTGGTTGATCTGTGCAATATTAAAGAAGAAAAGAAGCCCGTTCTATGTCCAATCTTAGATAGTACTGTGTACCTAACGTGTCCTTGTTGTACAGTTCAAACTTGCTATTAATGTCTATAATAATAGTTTTATATAACTTGTTTGTCTCGTGCTGATCTCTTTTTCCTGTTTCAACATTTAAGTTATTATTTTCATCAGCACAGTATTTTCTTACCAACTAGAATGTTATTACATCATATCTACGGGGAAGAAGACATGCATCCTTAAATTTCTTCTCAACAAGCTACTCTTTGGAACATTCAAATCAATTTGGGATGGGGAAACTTACATTGCTCCCCAATTTGTAAATATGCAAAGCATCACTGGTGTAAACGGTAAATTTTGATTCTCATTATACATCCACATTAGAATTTCACCTACTACTGATTTGACAACCACTCAATTATAACTATACATTTCAAACTTTCATTAAATTTCCACCACTCACTCACCTCATTACAATTTCTTTATTATACTTCATTTCCGATAATGAGAATCAAATAACCACAAATTATTTTACCTTTCCTATGTGAGGATATTGAACAAATAAAAATAATAATGGGAAAAATATCATGCCTTTTGCATTCTATGTCAAAGGAAAGTAAAGATAATAGTTGAGGTTTGGATGTGGTGGGAACCTGGAAAGTTTGACATAATGATATTCTTTGCCCTGCCTTATATTACAAGAAAACAGAATTCTGAGGAAAAAACTTTAACAGATTATTGTTAGATTGAAATTGGTGGTAGTATAACATGGATTAATATGGTATCAGCAACTTCATATGTAAAGTTATAAAAATGTCATAATGATTACTATTTAGTAATGTTGGGTGCCAAATGATGCTTTAATGCTTGTTCAAAATCGATTTGGTAAAATATCTAAAACAAAATATGCTATTCTGCATCAAATACATGTTTGAAACAAAATTATTTTAGTTATTCAGCAATATGGAGATTGCAGTGAAAGTAAAACCCTCATATTTCTGGAAGGGGATTTAACGTAATTGCTCATGGAAGCAAGAATGATGCTTTCATCCTACATCTGTTCTAGTGGTGATTGAATATAATCTGCTTGCAATATAATTCAATGGTGATTGTATCTAATTTACTAGAAGTAACCCTTCATATAGGAACTTTCTTTTGGTTTCTCCTATTTTCGTGTATATATCCTCAATTTTGACGCATCTTTTTGATATAAAGAGAACTTGGCACTCGCAAGGTGCTAAAGGGAAGGCAAACCTACAAATGTCTGCTCATCATTAACTTGGAATCAGGCTGTAAGAGTACTCTCTTTTTCTTAACCCACTTTTATGTGCAAAATTGGAAAGTTCATGATTCACCTTTTGGCATGAATGAATGCTATTCCTTACGACTAGACCACGTGCAAGTTGCAAATATTGGGGTTTGGGTTGCTTTAACTTAGTTAATTTGTGGTAATGAGGTTGTTGGTAACAGATTGAATTTTGCTTAATAAAGTAATTGGCTATAGTCAAGTATAAATTTGATTGGTTACGTGGTTCATTAACTTAGAAAACTTGTTAAGTTCGAAGTATTGAACTTCAAACATACAGTCGCTTAGAAAAATACGAATGGGGAACTTAGTTTTGGTTTGATAGATCTTTGCGTGATTGACAATATTGTCGAAACCAGAATACAACTCCAAATTTGTTTAGAGAAGTTAGCAACTGTACAGTGCTCTTCCGATCTCATCCAATTTGATTGCAACTGCCTATTTGATTAGAAATCAGCTGTGAGCAGAAAACAGGAAAATTAAAAACCTTACAAACAATCCAAGAATAGCAACTTCACCTGTAAACTAGTCTGTGCCTTTATAGTTTATAATTTTTTTAAAAAGATCGGAAGAGTATTTTAACACTGTTTTGACTCTTAGCCAACCATTTGACTCTTGACCTTTTACGTTTTGGGCTAACTTTGCCAATGAAGTTAAGCATATTTGCTTTTTAGAAGATAGATCACTTAGAGGTAAAGGTCAAATGAGTGTGTTTCTTGGATAATATGCTAAGCAAGGCGGCTTGACTCTATTTGGATAGAGATAGCATGGTTTAGCACGTTCACTTAGAAAATATAGTGAAGACGGTAGCTCAAGCTCAACAGTGAATGGGTAGGAGCAGTCAAGTGGGTTTCTACATTTTTCACCCAAAATAAAGGTTTCTCTAGGCCAATGTTGTAATTTCGGAAAATCATTTCATTTATGATTGGCAGTATATTTTTTGAATTTGCTTGTTTGCATAAAACTCTAATTATAAGTTTGATGTTTGACAAATGAGTACTTAGTTTTGTGCCATGACAGAAGGATGATGTTTTTCTATGATATATTACTCATAGTTTATTGAAATTGTTGTCTGTAAGGGAGAATATCCCTAAAACGAGTACCAAAATGTTAAAGTCATTTAAGAAATTATTTCTAGTACTAATCATATTTATAGCTTAGTTTACTTAAATTATATATTTTCATGAATTATATTGCTCTGAGTTTATTTAATATTTTAGTATGATTAATTATTGTTTAATGCTTGGTATAGTGATTTTCAATTGAAATTACTACAGGTACAATTATCATTTAATTCTTAAAATTAGTTATTTAATCCTTAGTTTGTCTAATTACTAAAGAGGTTCTATTAATAAATCTTAATGATAAACCAAACACTATCGATGAGGTTATATAATATGGTTCTTTTTACATGTGCTAATTATAACATGTATGATATAATGATGATCAATTGTAACGGACTCTTGGCATGGAATTGCTTGATACTTGATAGTTTCCTACTGTTATTTCTTTAGATTAGTTTAGCAATTAATAAATAAGTGTTATTAATAAATTTTAGTACTAAATCACATGTTATCAGTTAATCTTATAGCATAGTTTAGTCTCATCTCATTTCCAATTTTAGTAGTGTTCTTATGTTATTCTAAAATTAGTAATGATGTATGAATATTTTATTTCTTCGTTATACTTCATTAAACATAAGTAACCCTTTCCTTGGTATTTA
Organism: Nyctanthes arbor-tristis; assembly: GCA_963692815.1. Classification (NCBI taxonomy): domain Eukaryota; kingdom Viridiplantae; phylum Streptophyta; class Magnoliopsida; order Lamiales; family Oleaceae; genus Nyctanthes; species Nyctanthes arbor-tristis. Next base: position 20,767 of record CAVNYN010272059.1, on the reverse strand, counting down.
CAAGGCTAGGCAGACGTCTATTATGTAAATAAGTACTTGAGATGCCTCAAAATAGTTCAATGGAGATTGCTAAACATATTTTACTTCCAAGCTTGATTATTTATTTTAGGAAAGATAATTAGGGGCTTGTTTAGGTTTTTTTATTATCTTTACATTTATTAATCAAATCTTTGCTTAATACAAAAGTAAGACCTTTTCTAAGTGCTAATAGTACTCTAGGAGTATTGAACTGGATATTCCTAGCCAATCAAGAATTTATATGTGGATTAAAAGGTCTCAATTTGTTGTATAATTTGGGCTTCAAAACCCATGCGTGGGTTTTTGATTGGCCAGGAGTACCGAATGCTCCGTCCTGGAGTACTCGAAAATTTTCCCCTAATATATGGAAGGAATCATAAAGAGATCGAAAACATCTAAATAAAATCTAATTGTCTTTCATAAAATAAACTTCCAAACTCTGTGACTATTAAGTAAGATATATTCATCAATCTCTATCGTGAAACTTCAAAAAATGATAAATGATTTTGTGATATATCAATGATGAATTACGTAAAAGTGGTTTTAAGAAAAGTCATTTGGGAAAGCTTTTTGGTGGTCATGGGCTTTTAGTCTTTTCTTTAACACTTCACCAATGACTAAATTTGCCAAACAAATATTAATTAATAGTAATAATAACAACAACAAAAATCATTAAGTTTTCAACTTTTCATGGTAATTAGTGAAATTTATCTTCATAAATGGACGCTTATGATAACAGATCTGAATTTGGGATTTTAAGGGTCTATTTTTTTCCAGAAAGGGATGAATATTTAGGGGTGGGCATTTGGCTCGATTGATCCCACCAACCCGACCCTCATTCGGTCAAATTGGACACAAGAATCTATAAACCTGACCCCAGAAAAGTGACGAACTTGACCAGAACCTAGCAACCCGCCCAAGTTCAAGAAAATTATGGACTTGACCGACAAGAATAGGACACTGGTCGGCTTTGGGCCATGGTTTTCTCAAAGATCGGAAGAGCGTCGTGTCTACCCGACTTGTCTGATGCCCTCTGCCTCAACAATCCCCCTCCCCCACAAAAAACAAAGGAGAGAAAAAAAGGGGGAAAGAAAGAAAGAAAAAATTGAATATAGTGCGTCAAATGGATTGACATTGCCTAGCGTGTTAAATGCCATGTACGCCTTAGGAAACCCTAATTTTCTATAGGTTTCGCGAAGCACTTTGAGGTTCCACCTGAAATGAGATATGGAAGAGAGCCACTAAGAAGTTCCGTGAGGTCTCGCCGCCACTGTTATATGAGGTATATATCAACCTGCATAACCATCCTAAGGTAGAGTTGGTCATGACACTACAAAAATTTTTTAGACGGATATGATTGGTGACATCTTGGATCGGCTCACCCAAGCTTATGGTGGGTTAAGGCAAACATAGCATGCCGGAATGCCTGCAACATATCTTATACTCTTAGCCATTGAGCATATTCATGGTAGGGCAGATTGAGACACCAAGTCAGAATTACTGAGATCATTTGGCTTCTATCTCATTAATCCCCATACCTGAGTAGGTGGCTTGTTATCTATCCGGCTAAAGGAAGGACATGTGGCAATAGGGAAGCAGGTAGTTATTTTTCATTGGTTCATGTCAATTAGTAGGCACGTTATCCTACCAACATGATGGTAGGAAATTTTTTTTTTTTTTATCCTTATCCATTCCTGCGCTTGGAATGGGTTAAATAGTAGTTGTGTTGTGTAAAACAAATAAGGGTACCATGAGACGGCCTTGATATTATTTCCTAACTAATGCAAAAGAGGACAATGAAACTTACGTGACTCTAGTTTTGTAAGGCACTTGAGCTGAAATGGTATGTTGAATGTGCAATTGATGGTGGACTATTTTCTATTTAGATGCCTCTAGGTGAGGCATTAGTAGCTCCTAGAAACAGCGTCGTTGACGTGAGAAACAAATAGGTATGGCTTCATCTAGAAAGTTGTGATATGGAAATAATGGATTGTCTTACTATAGGTTTGTGTGCCTGTGAATAACCGTAAAAATAATGTATATTGTCCTAAAACACTAGCCTTGTAGGGAAATTGTCACTTGACAACACCCGAAGATAACCAGGTTGAAGGTTCTCCATTTCTATTGAGTTGGTGGAACTCTTGATGATTATCTCTATTAGATGAATGGATTGTGTGCTTAAATCCTCAAGGGGCGATGGGAAAATTTTTCGTCCCCTCTCCAATCCCACCATCATTCCCCAAACCCACCTAAAGGTCTTAAACCCAAATGGCAACTAGAGATCCCCATCCCCAACTCCTTAATGGGGCAAGGGTGACGTATTGTCTTCGCTCCAAATTCTTGAGAACTAATCAAATATAATTATCTATTATCTTGTTTATGTTTTTATTAGATTAGAAGTATTTTTGAAATTGAAAATTAATAAGTTGAGCGGTAAATTGGAACTTTTATCCCTTGCTCTACATGAACTCTGGTGACTCGTTCTAGCTTGGCTCCCAAATATCATTAGTTGAGTGGGTCTGGGGAGGGCCTCCCATGTTGACATCTATACTTGCACTCATCTCTATGTATATGCTTCAACATGAATCACACAAAGGTGGATTTGGGAATTTCTACTAAAATGATCACTTAATAAAGTTATGCCTTCATTATGAAGCAGTTTCTGGACTATGTACTCTAGGAGTACCGCAGCACTCTAAGCAAATGGAGAACTCTGACAAATGGATACATGTGGCTCAATTTATTGTTTAATTGGAACCCATTTACACACTTGTCTTATTTTCATTTGTTAGAGTATCGAGTTTTCAGTAGTCCTTGAGTACTGGAAATTTTTCCCTTAATTACATCAAGGTATTAAATGATTATCACTTCTAGCAACTGAGTGAGTCTAGTACGGGCATTTCCAACAGAGTAATGTTATTTATCATCAGTGGTGATTAAAATGATAAGTTCATTTAGGTCAATCACATCTCAACATTTTATTTTAATATCATTTAACGCCATTGAATTGGTACATAGGATAGTGATGATCACTGGTGATGATAAAAGCATTTCATTCCAGAATAGTTGCTATTTGGTTAAGCCAATCTATGCAATTGGCTTTTTCACGAGGGATGAAAGGCATATTAGTCTATGAGACACGAGCTAAAGGTCTTTTCTGATTATTTTCTTTCTTGAGAGCTCATTATTGGTGATTAACACACTTGGAAGGGACTCACTGAAGCATGTGTGATTATTCAATAGACTACTTTGAGCCCTTGCCAGACTATTTTTAATTTAAAATAGAAATAGATTTTCTGAAAATGAGTGGCTGAAGATTTGTGTAGTATTGGTTGGTCCCATGAGGTATGTTGATGTAATTAATTTGACCAAATTCTATGCTGAAATAGAATGCGGTTGGTAAAAGTGGCTTAGTGATTTCCAAGAAACTCTTAGGCTGGAGGTTCCCACTTTACCTCCAAGGCTAAGCGCAATCATGTACTTTAATGGTGTATTTGGAGTAATTTCATTCCCTAGTTGTATTGGTAACTGTGTTTTTCTTCTTTCTAAGTAAAACCTACTCCCTTCGTCCCATGAAGATATTCCTCCATTCCTATTTTATCCATCTCAAATTATATTTCCCTTTCTTTGTTTAACTTTTTAGTTTTCTAAAATACCCTTACTTATAGTGCATGATAATCAACAAACAAAGAAGATATGGAGTTAAATATTAAATAAATTAAAGGGTATATTAGGAAATACATTCTTAAATTGTACATTTTCAATAACATTAATTAAATTTTCTTAAGCTATGTGAAAAATAGAAGGGGAATATCTTTTTGGGACGGATGGAATATATAACAATGGACATTGAATTTGTCCTTTAACCACTCTAATTTCTCTTGATCTGATGTAAATTACTTGCATTTCAGATATCATATTGTTGCCACTTTTGGGTGACTCTGTATTAACTTCAATTTATCGTTTATTACTCTTTTTGAAGTTGAAATAACAAGTGTAAATTCTGATTCATTGAATAGTTATTATTTTGTTCGTTATGTGTTCCATTTCCTCTGCAAATCTGATAAGGTTCTCATAAAAACCGTGAACGAAGTACACGTCTCTCAGCTGCAACATTGGGTTGGATTACTTTGCAACTATACGACTGCTAACTTTTGATTGACTTGAGGCCAAAGTTACTTAAAGAATCATGTCTACTTCTTATCCATCACCCCCATTGAATTACATATGTATGTATATATAGTGATATATGAGTAATTTCATGGGGTGGATAACAGGCTGACACGAGATAGGGTGGATATTTAACACTATTCAAGATAATTTAAGTGAGGTTCAATCTTGATAAATCTAGTAGTCATACAAGTTAAAGTGAATAAAATGGAGAATTTTTCTGTACTAAAAAAAAAGGTGAATAAAAGGGAAATCTGGGTTTGAATACGAATACTGTAAATTTTGTTTGTAGAATTTTACATATATCTAAATTGTTCGTAACCAACGTTTGGAGACTTAAGCTTCTGTATAGCCTAAAATGCTAACCTTAATCAATGTATGTTTCTCCGTGTATTTCATTCAGTATCTCATTGGATGCAAAAGGGGATTACACACTGCCTTTTTCAGTTATTATTAGTATGTATTGACCATTGAGAGTATCAGTAATTGTATGTCTCTGACATTCATGTAATACCATTTGGTGTATGATCAAAATTATGCAACTCTTTCGTGTTTGTTCCCGGAGATTGAACCCGGGGTCGTGTCACAGGCAGAAATGTTACACAACTATGCTAGAAAAACATCTTGCTTCAGAGCATGGCGTATTGCTACAAGCCGAAGTAGCTAGACCAAGTAGAAACTAGGTAGTCCATGTTACATGTATATGTGCAGAAACCCCGTACAAATTGACACTATTGAAACCTTACATAAAACCAAAAACATAAGACATTGGGAAGGCAAGTAGTAATAAGTATAAAATGTTTACGGGGATGGGGCAGTAAAATGCGTGTATAGTTTCAGTGTAAAGGGGAGTTTAGACCCTCTTGAGAAGATAAAGAATAGACGACGTGTTGCCTCTTGGAATGGAGAGAAGGGGTCTTTCTGAAAGATGGCCTCTTCTTTAGGTGGTGTAAAGTTTTCCGTTCGTAAATTGTTCGTAGTTTCGGGATTGCCTTCTCCTTCAACTTGAGAATGGCAATGAATAGCAGTCTGTGAGCTAAGAGTAGGGCTGCAACTACTGCTAAATCCCACCATTTGGAGTGCTTCAGTGACATGCCTATTATAGATGTGAGGACATATTCTCCTTCCAGCTTTGGTTGCCCTGGCTCCTCTGGCTCAAACACGATCCCGATCATGTCGTTCTTGTATGCTCCCTATAGAATTCAGTTGGCAAAAAAGTTACCAGTCAGTCCCGAAAAGCAGAAACCATCTAAAACTGTTAATCTAAGCCCTTGTTTGGACGTTGGGCTTCTAACTTTATAAAATTGAAGATAGGTTTTATTTTTTTGACTCAAACTAGAGCCGAGAAATTTGTGGTGGAGCATTGGTTTCAAGAGACCTCTGTGTGTGTGTGATTATTTTAGAGAAGTCCTGAATGGCTTTCATCGTTGAGGATTATAGTGCAACTAACTTGAAGCTTGAGGACTAAATTGTTGTTCCTTGAAGAGATGGGGACCAATAGTGTAATTTTCCCATTTCGAAAATGAAAACGCAAGAATGTCAATTCACAATGTATGTAACATACTTGTAAACCCCACGCCATGTAGTTGATATATGAAATTGGATATGTCCAAAATGGCTTTGGAAGATCGGCTGGGAGCCGGAAAAAACCAGCCGTCGCCATCATAATACCCTGCAATAGAATATGGTATCAACGTCCTTGATCGAGTGTGTGTAATAAAGATTAGAATGATATTCATTGTACTTACGATATATCCTGCACCGACTACGACCCCCATCAAGAAATTGGGGACGATCGAAGCCACAACCAACATGGAGCTCTCGACCACAGCTATGGAGATTAAGAGGTCGAGGGCGGTGAACATAAAGTGGGCTAGGCCCGGGTGGAACTTCACCATTAAATAAGTGATAGTAGCTGAACTAAAAGACATCAAAATCAAGAATGGAAATGAAGATATGAAGTTAGAAAGAGTGAACAGCCCAACACCATAATCTCCCGTTGAGCCTTTCTTTGGAAAACATCTGTTTATAACACCAAAATCATACATCAAAATTTCAACTAAAAGAACAAAAATAAAGCACTTCTATAGCCTCGTTTTCTTCTTGATGAAGTTTACCTTCATTTCTTCGATGAATGATGGGAAACCTCCTATGGACATGAATGTCATAAAACCAGATATGAATCCACCACAAGCTCCCCGTGCTAGAATCGCGTGATAATTCGTCCCAACATCATAGAAGACAGAACCAGCACAGATTGATACGACTATGTAAATCACAATTCTTAGCCAGTAATATCCAAAATCTCTGTACATATTTGTGAAAGATCTCATTGTCAATGTCGAAAATTGCTTCCACTTTGTTGCTTGGCTCCCGCCAGTCTTTTTCATTTCGAGTCCTTCCTGCACATTATATGCTCGATATTTGACATGATTGGACAAATATAAGAAACAGTGGTGCTTCTTGGTGATGTGACTAAATAATTCTGAGAGACACATGTTTGGTAGACGATACTAGACAATAAACAAGATTTTTAACTTTTGCTTATGTTTTTTAATCATGTCCAGTTGGGCATACCAAGAACCTCGAGTCTCTGATCATAGTTACAATATAGGAAAAAAGAGAACTCACAGTATGAGTTGAGATTTGTTGGATTCTTGCTCGAGCTCTGGCTGCATAGTTTGAGCATTTGTATTTCTGAAGAAGCCTTCCTCTAATTTCTTGTGTTGTTAAACTTATGGAAGGATCAGAAAATTTCTTAAACTCCTGCAGAAAGAAACAAATAAATTGTAAAAAATTGCCTTATGTATACTTGTGAAATAAGAAATATATCAGATTAACTTACTCCACTCATACTAATTTTTTGGGATCCCATTAGAGTTCTGTTTACATTATCAAAATCCGAATTAATACAACAAAGAAAATGATCCGATGGGTTTCTTCTGCTTGGACAAGGATGCCCTGAATCTGCAAAGAACTGTAAAATATTCATATCAGTAGTTAGTAAATATTTGAAGCTTTATTTGTAGTATCTGATTATTATTATAATAATAATAATAATTATTATTATTATTATTATTATTATTATTATTAACTTTCTAACCTGTACTGCTTTTTTTGCTTCCCCAAAATAAATTGTTTCCCCACTGGATAGAAGTAAAAGATCATCAAAGAGAGCAAAGACTTCACTGCTTGGCTGGTGAATAGAAGCCACAATTGTTCGACCAGTACAGGCGACGTTCTTGAGAGCTTGAACCACGAAAAATGATGCGGCACTGTCGAGGCCGCTTGTGGGTTCGTCAAGGAACAGAATCCGGGGTTGTGTAAGAATCTCGACTGCTATACTCAGCCTCTTCTTCTCCCCACCACTTATGCCTCTATGGTGCCAGTTTCCGATAATCTGATGAGCACATTCTTGAAGTCCCATTTCGGTTATCGTGTTTTCTATGATTTCATTTGTTTCTTCTTTGGTTACATTGCTTGGAAGCCTTAGTTGTGCTGAGTATGTGATGGTCTCCCTAACTGTTAGTGTCCCCAAGAACACATCTTCTTGAGTTACATAAGCCTGATAGTCATGTTACTAATGAGTACAAAAAGAGAGAAAAATTAACTAAAGAAACACAAATGAAAACGGCTTGAACGTTGATTTCTTTTAGGACAAGTGATTTGTGGTTCTTAGTGTAGACTGGCTCATACCATGTAAAGCTTCATTGCATCGAGAGTTTTGTCACGATGTTTCTATCGTGGTGAATTGAATTAATCGAGCCAAAACTAGCAAGAATTTAATGTAGGTGGTACAATGTCATCATTTTTCCTTTTCAAGGAGTGAACGCAAATAGTTGCAGCTTTATTTTTATGTGTGGGACTTAAATTCTGCTATGAAGTTTCACCTACCAAGATCTTCAAGTTTCAATGAGTCGAACTTCATTTTCTCACATCCCAACAGTGTCGATTGGTATATATTCAGAATCAAAGATTGGGTACGATCGAGCTCATTGATATGCATAAAAACACTTACAAGACCACCATAGTTGAGCCTCTTCTTCCTTCCATTTAGCAGAACTTGACCAGTCATAATAACATTTCCTGATAGTCTACCTGGTAAAATATTATTGAGTTCATTCAGTACATTCTTAATGCAATATTGAACCCACAACTACTTTTATGGGATGACATACTTCACTCATAAATTCAAATAATTAGACTCTCTCTCTCTCTCTCTCTCTCTCTCTCTCTCTCTCTCTCTCTCTCTCTGTACTAGGTTAAAAATAGGTCATACCAAACGGACCATCGATTGAGAAGTGGAATTCATGAAGTCGGTATTGAGAAGTTTGCAAAATCAATGTGATTACACTAGCTCAAATGCATGAAATAGAAGAGAGGTTATTTTGGGTGTCTAGTATTCTCATAAGGACTCTGCTGAAATAACCAAAAATCTAAAAGTTGATGGATGAACCCATGATCCCGCATCAACACTTGCGCATAGAATCATACACTTTCTTAGCAACGAAAACTATGGATACAGATAGATAGGAGCGGCCGGCCGGCCAGCCAGGGGATGTTACCTGCTAAGGAATCAAGAAAAGTGGACTTGCCAGAACCAGAAGGACCCATAACACCCATGATTCTCCCAGGTAGGGCAAAACCAGTTACTCCATTAAGCAACCTTTTTGTTGGTCCATTCCCAAAATTTGGTAACATCACTGTTAAATCTTCCCATGCTAGGTATGCCGCACCTGCCACCACTCGGTCGCCCCCATTGTCGACGTTATCACTACTCTTATCGGGACGACAACTCATCTCTATCTCCATATTATTTCTCAAATTCCCGAGAAGAAAACAAAAATTTTCCTAGCTAGCTTTTCTTTTGAACGGGAGAAACACTCTCGTGTAAGAAAAAGTAAGGACTCGGAAATCCTCTCACTTATATATATATATATATATATATATATATATATATATATATACACACACACACATACAAAAGAGAGAACGCTTTACCAGACTATTGGAAATTTTTTGATTCTGCTAAATAATATATAAACATTAACACATTTGCAGATAACTCTTGTGGGAACTATTAAATGCTGCTGCAGGGAGGGCGTTGAGGACAACAGAGATTTTTATTACCAGAAATTTTGACTGATATTCTCCTCTTATAGTTCTGGTAAAACATCTTTAATAATAATAAATGGCAACCCATATATAGTAGTTGCTGATATAACTAAAAAAATTGCATAAATTAAGACATAGCTATTAAGTTAGTAGTTCATGCATTTCTATTGTCTTGGCCACCTCATGGTATCACTTTTTGGGTAATTATTTGACTTTAGTTTACGTATTAAAGAGAAATAATGATTTCAAGTTTAGATGATTTGTTGAACACGTTCTGCATTTAGATGAGACGGTACAGTATTTAATAATATACTTTATCCAAGCGTAATGGAGAAGCAAAGTTGATGAAGTAACAATACAGTCGTTCAGGCTTCTTAAACCCCGGGATTAGTTTGAATCTTCAACCTTTATTTCGACGGAATCTGCTTTTAATTCAAAATCAACAGGGGATTCATCTGATGTTGTACAAGTCTTAATGAGTATTGTACTAGACGTAAATCATTTGATGCGCCCCACCACCATGTGAAAAGAAAAATTTTCTCTCTAATAGTAATAAAAGCAAATTGCAACTCCAAAAATAAAAACCCAATTGGAAAGATGTCGTTGTATTTATCCATAATAATAAGATAAAAAAAAATACGACAAACTCAAATGAAGATCTGGACTCTCTAAGAAGTTGTTTGATTCTCATCATTTGTCCAAATTTTGGGAAATTATAATAAGGAGAGAGGTAGAATGTGTTTTAGAAATGTAAAAATATTTGAAATATATATTTGCAATTAAAAAAATGTCAAATCAATAATATGTAAAATTATAGTTTGAGAGAATAATCAAAATCAAACAAGTAATAAATTGATACGATCCACATCAAGTACATACGTCTCCACCATCAATGAATTGATTCTCAGTGCACTATGCATAGTGGATCAGTATTTAAAATATTATATAGTTGACAATAGAAAATTTCACGTTTCATCATACGCTGAAGTGCCATCACCACTCTCCCCTAAATCACACCAGCATGTGGTGTTATGTCACGTCATCTTTCTATTGTTGTGACTAGAAAATCAGTGGACAATGCATATAAGAAGACTTCAAATCAAAGTTTGTTTCCATTCCTTGTAGAGAAATATTTATATTTAGCCCGTTGGGGAAAAAAATTATTTATATTTAGTGATAAAGATAGGTCACTCCTAGGGGGATGCATCCCACTCTCAAGATGATGTTAATTCATTGAATACTCATATCGTCCTCACCCACATGAGAAAGTTGCAACCAAAAAAAAGAAAAAAAATTCGACACGTGCCCCCTACTGTCACATGTCCCTTCCAAACTATGTTACATCATGAGATCAACTCCATAAAAAATCAACCGTTAGTTTTAGAACAGAACTTTGTCTAGTCTTCGAGCAGTGTGCCTCGACCTGGAAGAACAGGAAAATTCAGATATTTTCTAATGTAAAAACAGATTCATGAACCGTTTCATGGACAAAGTTGTCGTTCTTACCGTTTAAGGTTAACATTCTTGGACACATGTGATGCAGGTTGCTTGTTCTCCAGCCTTGTAAAGTAGTAATTAGGCAATTGCGTATATGTCACAGTTGAAATTTTGAACAACTTGTAGGCTTTAATTTTAGGCAGAATGATAAATGAACGAATACTTACTGTCTGGCAACATGTTCATACAGCATTTTTCCTTTATTTTCATTTTTTCCTCTTCAAGGAAACCCACCACTTAATTGTTAAATTGTTCACACCACATGATATAAAAGTTTAAATTGATAGATCGGACCAATTTTATATTATTTATTAAATTATATCTTCAACATGTCTCTCACAGGTAGGTGAGATTTTTTTCCCCATCAAAGCCTAATATATGAATATTTCCTTTTTATATGGTGGAGGCGAGATTCGAACCCAAGGTATTTATCTATTTTGATACCATGTTAAATTATTAAGACTGTTTGATCTAAAAGTTTAAACTGAACTTAGGACCGGTTTTACCATGAAGCAAAGGAGGGGTGCGTCTTGGATGCCCAATCAAAGGGGGTGAATTTTCACTGCCCAATCCGTAACAATCTTTTATGGAAGTTTATTAATATTTTTGCTTTTAAAGCTGCAAAAAGATTAGTTTTAACTGATTTAGTGTTCTTTTAAAACTTTTGTGGCGTGTGCTCTTCCGATCTAAAAGTTATGGCCTACTTTTGCTCAATGATTGTAGCCTTGCTAGCTTATTTGATTAAAGTTTTGTTTGACTTACATGATTATATCTTTTGTCTAACTTATATTTTAACTTTTGTACATTAATTGTTGATAGACTTATGGTGAGATAACTAGTATAGATATATTTGTATTAACTAAAAAAATGATTTTTATTTTTTATTTATGATTATTATTATTTTGTTTTTTGGTTACTTAGCCCCGTTGGGATAAAAAATCCTCTTATTAAGGTTGCCATTGCCCTAGGGGCTCTTTTTGTAGATTCACCTCAAACGATACAAATCACAGAACTAGTATTATTCATACTAGTTACTTATTGATGAAGAGAAGATTATCTCAAACACAAACATAGACGACGATCAACATGCGAAAATTCATTTTATTCTCTTATACTATATTTGCACTTAGGGTTAATTTCACATTTCATCCCCAACCTTTAGATTTAGTATCGGTTAGGTTTCTAACTATTTTTTTCGACCTGCTGAGTCCCTAACCTTTTATAAATTCACACAAAAAGTCTTTTTTGACAAATTCTGTCAATATTACCGTTAACTTTCTAATAAAATTAATGTTATGCCTCTTAATTTTTTAATTTAAAAATCTAAAGGTTTAAAATTATTTAAAGAAAATTTTAAAAAACAACGAAAATTTTAACATTTTTGGGGGGTGGGGGGGTGGGTGGGTGTTGTCTCTTTTTTTTTATTTTTTAAATATTTTTTAACCTTTTGTTTTTAAAATTAAAAAGTTAAAGGGTATAACGGTAATTTTATTAAAAAGTTAACGATAATATTGAAGGAATCTGTAAAAAATGATCCATCATACGAATTTATAAAAGGTTGAGAGCCCAGCAAGTTGAAAAATAAAATGTTAAAGACCTAGCCAACACTAAACTCAAAAGCTGGGGACGAAATGTGAAATTAACCTGCTAAGAATTCAATGACGATATACCATTTAACCGACTAACATATAGCAATAAACAACAGATATCTTTTGTTTAGAAGGTTTAGTAAATTAACATTGTGAAATTGCAAAAATTCTATGGAACCAATGAAAAGCAAAACACATGCCCCCTCATCGAATGTCAACATCAAAAACCACCACGTTAGTGAAATTAAATGGTGTAAATGTTTGAGAGCTTTTCAGAAGATAAACTGACAGAGGTTTGTCAATTTCCCGGGACAACTCCTCAGGAGACAGCAATTGCAACTGTTGTAATGAAGAAAAGGTTAAAACACTAGCGTACATCTCTTTAACGGGCTAAAAGAATAATGTTGTAATTATTATTTAATAAGTGAATATATTTATGAATTTATAGTTATCTATTCATTCTTAAAAATAAACATATCAATTAAATCCAAAAACAATCTACAGTCTCGATAAAATAACACTACTCTTAAGACAAAAAGATAATAATAGCTCATAAACATATGAGTTTTTACATCTCTTATGTTACCGATGAAAAATAATTATCAAAATTAAAATTTGATTATGTTGCTCCTATGAAAATAGAAATAACTAGGCTTTTCAAAAAAAAAAAAATAGAAATAACTAGGAATGCTAGAGAATTTTCATGCTTTTATTTTTCCAACTTTAACACTGTAAAATAAAATATTAGAATATTCATGCCTATTCAAGAGAGTAATGTTCACTCACTAACTGTGGGCAGGGTTACACCGTTCACTTCTGATGTATCACGCACATAGCTGACATACGTGATGGCCATGTGTGTGTCACGTCAGAAGTGAATAGTATAACCCCGCCCACAGTGGGCGGGTGTAATCCAATTTATTTTCACGCCAGTTCAAGAAATGAATGAAGAGTATTCCCGTTCCACCCACCTGGAAAAAAATGCTCATTCTTGGGAATGAGACGTTAAACACCGTGTAACCTCATCTACCAGGGTAGACTTTATACATATCAAGATTCCGACCTCCATATTTCGAAGCCTACAATCGATTTAAAAAGCCAGTACAAAACAGTAACTATCCAACAAATCTCAGAGCACAATATAGAAACATATGAAGAAGATGCAGCACCAGATTACGGACACACATTGAAATGCAAAAGAAATTTTATGAAAGTGTTTAAATAGAGAAAATAATGTCAGATCTCAACTCCTAACTCATAGTTAACGGTTGATCTTGAGTCAATCTTGTAGATTTCTTCAAGCTCGCTTAGTGCAGATGCACTGTAACAAAGGCTTTGTTAAAACTTCTACGGCAACTCTTTGCTCTCCTTACAGCAATCACTAACGTCCCATGGAGTCCAGATCACCAAGCTGCAGTACACCATAAAACGTGAACATCATGACCTTCATGTTTCATGTTAAGATTCGCTCAAGGCTGAACTCATTGAATACCAAGTTGCATCAAAATTCAAGACACGCAGTGGCACACTCTCTTTCAAGACTACAATGTAGCAAAACAATGTCATCAGCACCATATAGTTATCTTAAAAGAATATACATAGGCACAACAAAATGTTTAATCCGCAAAGAGAATTGGCACCCAGAGAAATCAACGACTGATGGATAGAGAACGAAATCATCTGCCTTACTTGGGAACTTTTTAATCTTAACAAGGTCTCGTAAAACCCTTTTTTGATGTAAAGAAAGTTCTTTGACTGTATATATCCCACATGCACAAGATGTTCCCACAACATCCAATGTGAAAAATCTTGCAGGAAGAGAGCACAAGCTGCACAACTACTTACTCAATGCCAAAAGAGACCTTGGAGAGTGGAATTTTCTAGCTTGCTTTAGTGTTTGCGGACTTCTTTTTTCTTTTGTGCTTGGGTTTGACTGCATCCTTCAATGTCTTCTCTTTTTTGTTTTGCTCTCTGGCTCCTGAAGTCTCCTCTGATGAAGGTTCTGCATCTACATGTGTGCGTGGCGGATCTGTTGCAGTTCCATCATTCTCCACTGGTGATACTATTTCCATCTTCTTGAGGGGCGTCACTGCAACTTTTGCAACATAAAATTTTTTAACTAGAATGAAATAGTTTCTCCTCACCTCAACCATATTGCTGCACAGCTGAAATTCTTATTGATTTCAGGTCCAAAAACTTTTATATAATCCCTTACAAATGCAACAAATAATAATTCCGTCCCATGAGATTTACAAACCGTTTCCATATAATGTTTCTGGGAACTTCTTTCAGACAGTGAATATTAATTATAAATTAATTTACTATTAAATGTCAGGTAACTTCAAAGGTATGTTAGAGGGAACTAAAGTAGGAGTAGGGAGAGTGCAGTAACAAGATAATAAGAGCAACTCCAAAAGAGAACCCCCAATCTGTAGTTTGTTAGGTAAATCAACTAAGAAAAATTGCACGGATTGCTCGAGCAATTTCTGATACCCAGAAGAACAAAAGGGAGGAATAGAAGGAAAGGAAAAAGATACACAGAAGGGGGGGAAATATAAAAATAACTTTGCAATAGTCTGGGAATTTACCCAGACTATTAACCAAATATGAGATATGATGATGCAACTGTTTGGAACAACAGACAAGTTGCAGTTTCAGCGCCCAGAGAATCCCCAACAAGAAATGTTGCAATCACAAAGACGTGTGCTCTTCCGATCTATGAAGTTTCTGCAACATCATGCAAATTTGTGAAAGTCCAAATGTACAAACACCATCACCATCAGGCATCAGATGCTATGAAATTTCCAGGAAGAGCTGATCCAATGATTAACGTATGCATGGTGATAGATAGAAGAGAGGGACCAGCACAAACGTGGTCCGGAATAGTCTATTTCCCCACAGCTGAGGTGCTTACTTAAAAGGCATTGTACATTCACATTACATGGTTCTATAAAGCAGAAAAGAATGTATGTTAAACTGAACGACACTGTCCACAACTGACTCCAGTGGAGCTCAGCCTCGTGTCATTATACCAGGTATGATACAAAATGCTCTAGAACACATCATATTATTCATTAATGTCTTGAAAAGAACATAAGAATTATACTTATGGAGAATTATATATTCAAGAATAAAGGAAACTTAAAATTCATGGAGCAGAATAGAAAATTAAACAGCTTCATTAACTTTATGCCAGATAACGGTGACAAGAAGCAGCCAAGAAGGCATCCTACTCAAAGCTCAACCAAAAAGTTCTGATGGTACATGCAACTTTGCTAAGGTAAAGCATATATGTCAAATAAATGGTAATAGATGCATGAAACAACCTCATCAATTACCTTCTGAGGCAATAGATGCTTTCAAGTCTTCAGCATTCACACCCTTTGAGTACGGATCCCTACAATGGTAAGTATCAAAATAAGGTAAAAAGAACTAGCTAATGAGATCATAGCTAGGCATTGATTTTTGATAATCTAATACAGTAAAATTCTTATGAATGCTAAAGAACATGTATCAAATTGGACCATAAATCAGCCTTGGTATACTGATTAGGACTATTTACCATTTACATTATCATACTTGTGTTAACAAGTAGTTCACCTGGATACTATTCGCGGCAAATTCCAATCTTTCTAACAAAGGCCATTGATGGAAATTATGGCTCATGGAAACTACGGTTCTTGGCCATTTATCTTGTCTTTTCTGGACATTCTATTTCCAGCCTTATCCTATTAGGCTATGTTTCTATAAACCCCCCAACTAGTATATGTGTCCTTTTATTTGGTTCTTCTGCCTATAAATGGAAAGCGAGAATGAAGACACATTACAAGTGAGATAACAACAAAGATGGGAAGAAACTGATAGCCTAGGTGGATGTTCGGGGAAATCAAATATATTAATAATACCTTCAGACATCCTAACTTTTTTCTAGTAGCAGATTAAAACTTTCTTACGATTTTGTTCAACGCAGGTACAATTGGGAGAAAGTGATTTTCCTTCAGCTTGGTGGGTCCCATGCTGCAGTTCATTAATATAAACAATCGAGCTCTCTCACTTGTGTCAGTACCCGCTTTCACATTTGAGGAAACACATTTATGTATGTGTGTCACTGCAATTAGTTATGACAAGGGCATTTTAGTAATTATATTTGAAGGTATTTGGTCATTTAAGAACAATGACTTTGCAGTTCTTTTTTGAATCAATTGTGTCATCAATCTTAGCAACTTCTTGGGGAAAAAAGAAAAGAAAAAAATTAGATTTTAAGCCAAAAAGAACAAGGCCTAAGTTTCTACTTCTTCTAGATGATTACATATTGTTGATTATTTTATGACTGTCATAGGGTGATGCCTTAAAATGCCTCCCCACTTGATTAGGCCTTTTTAAACATTACACATATCCAACATCTCAGATCTTATCCAATCCACTATCAGAAGGTCCAGAACTGACCATTAGCCTTGGCTACATGACCCAGGAACTTGCCAATTCTTCTAGGATCCATCAACCCGTGCTGTCAATCAGAAACCAATAGACTTTGTATATAATCAATGTTCCCAACTCTCAGTCCGTGATACAACAGGTAACAAGGTGATTAGAATTCTACCATTTTCTTAGCGATAACCACATTGACCTCTTAAAAAGGACTTTTACACCTAACTGACAGTCTCAATAACACCAGAAAAGGTCATTATCAGATCCATCATATGCATGTTGCATATAGAAGTAAGATTTTATTATCTTCATATTCCAATCTATTTAAAGGGAAACACATATAACACACACAGATGTAGAAGTCTAAGCCTTCTTACTTCAGTAACCAAGAGATGCCCATTTGATATACTACTTTGGGATTTTGAAATAGTTAGATAGAAGACTCTACCAACTTGATGGCCCACCAATGAAACTTGAAGTTATACCATCCCTTGTTCTCCTCCCATCTTGCATAGATGCTTCCGATCTCGATTTCCATGTCATCACTTTGACTGACACCGTCCTCATTTTTTCTATTTGGCTTCTCCATATTTTCCTGAAACAGATTAAGGGTTTCTTTTTGAGCAGCTACACGGACATCAATTCCAGCAGATGGAGGATGCCTTTTGATCTTTCTTAAAGCTCTTTCATTGTTGTTCAATTCAACCTGCAGAAAACAGACAGCACATGTAAGTAGATGCAAAATACTTCCCAAGGCAAAGAAAAGCAGTTATCAAATTATCATATACGTCAATTTCTGAAACATTGTTGGGGCAGGTGGTACACTCAGTGGTCAATGCATTGCAAATGCACAAGGCAAGTGACAGAAATATAGCAATGGGTTCAAAAGAATTGTCAACAAAAGTGCTTACAGCGTCTCTTAGTTTAGTAGTTATATCTGCAGCTTTCACAGAAGCAATGCGTAAACACTGCATAATAACACTCTGCATGACACCTTCACCTCCAGCTTTTTGAATGGCACATATATCACCATTTGCATTTAGGGTGGCAGTCATTCTTCCTCCCATAACAACTTCTTCTAAGTGGGACGGGTCAATCACCTAGCAGCACATGTTACAAACATAACATATCCATTGGTAGATTCACTTTATTGTAGAAGGAAAAGCAAGTGAAAATCATAGAGGAATAGCCACAAATCTTGATTCTAATTTTGGTTACCACTGTATTCTCTTCACCTATAAATGCAAAGGTAATTGCTATAGGGAGATGGTGGAGAATTAATGGAAGTGGTTCCCTTGCCTGCAAAAAATCCAAAATTGAAAATGTAACTCCAAATTATTATCGAATGAAACATAAACTGGTGCCCAACAATGACTGTCAAAGAAC
This sequence comes from Nyctanthes arbor-tristis, assembly GCA_963692815.1. Lineage (NCBI taxonomy): Eukaryota > Viridiplantae > Streptophyta > Magnoliopsida > Lamiales > Oleaceae > Nyctanthes > Nyctanthes arbor-tristis. The sequence continues at coordinate 2,564 of CAVNYN010272059.1, read as the reverse complement.
CAAGAAATCATTGAAGTTGTAATTGTACTTTTTCTTCGTAGGATCACCACAATATCAAAGAGAAAACACAGCATAAGATTAAAAGATGCAGCAAGTGATTCAATATTTAAATAAACCTAAGAGTCACTTGCCAGAGCTTGAATCAAATTTACAACAGTCAAAACTCGGACAACAAATATATAGAATCCCAATTTCTATCATTAAAAAGATAAATATAAATAGAAGAGAAGCAGAGAAACGAACTTCTTGGAAAAAATATATGGTAAAATCTGGCATCACATTTCCCAGATTACATCAAAATTTTATAGACAAGCTTTTTCCCTTCTATATGCAGCTTCTATGCTTGCCTAGGTTATTGGTCTTTTTAGGTATATAATCCCAGACCCTAATAACCGCAAAAGCTGGAAGGCAGAGAAAGTAAAGCCAATGAAGGGATGTCTTTAAGGACATAGAGGTTCATGAATAATTTGTCTCAAGCATACAGCAAAAAGCAACTGCTAGATCGGAAAATAGAACTTCATATTCTAAAGACCCATTTAACAGACTGAAGAAAAATCATCTTCCAGATTATGCAGTTTTCATGTCAGGTCAAATGTCATAACAGAATTTGATATTGTTATGTAACATTTGAGAATGACAAACTCACTTCTGGTGCATGTATTATAACTTCCTGACCATCATCTCCTCCCAATGAGCACTCTGGCCTCCGAAATGAAAGAAGAGAAGCTAGAGCAGCTATATTGGCAGCGTCAACAAGATTTCTGTTCTCAGTCGAAAAGGAGAAGTCGAACCAATGCATTTAAGCCTGACTGAGAAGCATATAAATCATTTATGGTGAGTTTATAGGAGAACCTTTGCAACTCACCCGCCATTATCTAAAATATGTAGATCAATACGGATAGACCACACCCATTTGCCTGCAACAACACAGAGAGATTCCATATCCACAGCCCTGCTTTCCCTGCAACGGATTTTCATAGTTCCAAAAAGAATTATATATTTCAAGATTTGGACTCTTAGTTATTCTACATAACAATAATAAAAAAACAAAAAAAAAAAAAAGGAAAAAGAAAAGGAAGCCATGAATTCAACCATGTCAGCTCAATCTGCATTGGTAATAGGATTTTCTTAGAATATTTCTTCTAATTAAAACCTTCGCTTTCTCAAATTTACCATCAACATGTTAAAAATTTGTAATTTTCCCGAAAAAATTGTAATTTTCCAGAAAAAATAAAATAGAACTCTTTTGAGATATACTGTCCTCATTTGAGAAGAAAAATGATACAACTGCAAAAGGCAGATCACCTATAGTTTGCACATAATCTAGATCTTGACTAAATTGTGCCAATGATAATTGTTCCAAGGCTCGCAGCTATTAATAGAACAAGAAAATACCGAAAAAACTAACACCCACTAAAGCTTCATGGTTTAATAACGCCTAATAAATTGTGCAAGGAGAATAAGTTCTTGATATACTTTGTTTGTGTAAGGAATTCCCTGCTCAAATGTAGTTAAAGCTTAAACACTTGACTTTCTTAGACAACCAATTCATCTATATTTCCCAGATCTTCCAACACACTGTAGTATTTTCATTCTTTTTAAGATCGCTCTTTGGCTGCATCATGAAATAAATTTTTAGATTTCTTGATATATGGAATTCTTATCTACAAATTGTGGCATATAAATCACATGATATTTCCCAATCTGTTTTATTTCGAATAGGAAGAAGCACTACCACAACTTATCTAAAAAAACATTGAGATAATATAACAGGAAAGGACTCGCAGAAAATCATTTCTTTTTCCAAAATGGTACACTCACCTCAACCCACGGTCAATTATGCGTCCCAACTCCACTGCAGATTCTGTAGGACGTCCTGCCTCAAATGAAGGATCGGCCATTGGCGAGAATTCTGTATATATCGCGAGAGTTCCTTCATTGGGCCGGTCCTTATAAGGCTGCACCAGTTGAGAAGTTACAAACCCCATTACATGAGTCTGGCCAAGCTGCACCTCCGATGATCCATCTTTCCTGCTCGCAGACCATAATTTCAAGATCATTATAGCTGTTCAAATGTCATATATCGTGACAGAGAAAATTATCCTATATCACGCAACAATCTCCATATTAGTATGCATTCTGGTGAAACGATTGAAGTCACAGGTTAACCACTTTCCATTTTCTTTTAACACAATATCGCATTAACTGCCCTTCGGGATTCCAAAAATGTAAAATTTTGATGACATCCATCAAACTCCAACAAATAAATGACAAGACCATCTCCAGGACTTCGTAAGTTGCCTCTTTACTGAAACTGAGTAAAATTAGTACTTGGATGAGGAAAAGAAATGGATTCACCATTCTTACCTGCCGAACCGGATTGTTACATTACGGTAATCAAATGGCCTTCGACCATCAATTCTAAGGTCAGAAAGTAGAGCTGTTTCAATGAATTTCTTCTCGTTTACTGTCATTCGCCACGTATTAGCCAATCTTTGCTCCATTTAACTTATTCTGCAAAGCATCCCCAGGACTTCTTTGAGTAATGATGATGAACTAAACAA
>CAVNYN010272054.1:0-11759 GCA_963692815.1 Nyctanthes arbor-tristis | reverse complement strand
TTTTGTTGGATGTATGAGTTGCTACTTCTAGTAATTAGTGATTAAACTATCGATGGTGACAAAATTTGTGTGGACTTAGGTTGGTGGAAATTCAGAGAATATTCTTGGGTGGTTTATTGTGCTGTGCTTGGTGCATAGTAACTGGCAATTTTAGGAATGACATTCTGCGTGGGAGTGCTTTATTAGATAAGCAGGTGTTGGGCTCCTTGCCTGACGGAATAGACAAAGTAGTTCCTTTATGGAGGAGAGTTGGAGTTCTTATAGAGGCTATAATTTTATCCATATTGTGGTTATTCCTTTCTTGTATTTTCATAATCTAGAGAGTGATTCTACTTCCTGTGCAAATGTTTTGGTGAGGCAAATCCCGTGAATTTAGACTGAATATTGCAGATTTTCTAACAAGTTTGATGAGATTACGTATTGGGAAAAGAACATCAACATGTCTCTTTAATGTGGTTTGGCAACTATTGCAGGTATCTGATGGACCCTAATATGCAATTTGTCAAGTTTTTTGGGAAGAATGTAGATGCTGATTCACTCGCTGATGGTGTAATTCAAGAGATAAAGCAACACAAAATGGTGAAAGCATAATTTTTGCCTTGTCCAAAGAAATATCCAATGTCTCGACTGTAGAACGATATTCTTTCCATAGCATCTTCATAATAGAATAATATTGAGGGTATATTTTTGAAGATTGTATCAGAGTGTACTTTTTTTTTTTTTTTAATTAACATAACTTCATACTGGAATTGAATGCATGTTCAGCATGACTAGTAACAAGAATTTTACCACTCCTTGTCCCTTTTGAGTATTGTTGCATTTCTAGGCAACTTGCAACTTGCATGTCTGGGTTTGCTTGAGTGGATGTAAGAGAAGCGCATCCAGGTGCGTACCGATGAATGATTTAGAAAGTTGCGTGGTGAGTATGAGTCATGCCACGTGAACATAAAGTTTGAAATTTTAGCAAAGGAAAATATATGAGGTAGAATTTTATGTTTTTTTAACAGATCACTCATGCCAGCGGCATGTTTATCCACTTTTCGTATATATAATAATTAATTAATAGGGTAATTTGTGGCAGAAGTCCTCAACTTTTGCATTCATTTGCACTTTTGTCCTTTACCTTTAAACTTGGACCAAGAGGCTCCCAATCTTTAAAAAAATTGGCGTAGTTTATTTAAATGCCTAATCTTTTCATTAAAACATTAAATCCTATATTATACATAGGATTATAATTAATTAAATCAAATTGTATATTATAATTAATATCAAATTTTAAATTCACATATATATAGAAGTGATATGTGTGTACAATGGCAAAAAAAGACATGTGAAACTTATTTTGAATATTTTCTTTATGCATACATCTAATTTTTGTGTATATGCGTCATTTTTATATACTCATACATGACTTAAATTAATAATTTAATTTTAATTATAATAGCATACGGTTTAATTGGCTGCCAAATAGAGTCCAAGCGTTTAATAAAACATTTATGCATTAGGATGAACTGCATCAATTTTTGAAAGATTGAGAACCTCTTGGTCCAAGATTTAAAGGTTTGAGATGAAAGTGCAAATGAACACAAAGGTTGGGAACCTTTTCTGCAAATTATCTTGTTAGTGTTATTCAACGTGAAACTAATAGTAATATGTTCCTTTTTCCCTTTCATTATGATGTAATTATGTCAAGTTGCTAAACAAAAATTATTCTGCCATAAGACGGGTATCGGATTCCTGACTCCACCATGCAAATTCTAATTAGGCCCTCCTCTCCATGGATACTTGTGCCAACAATCTTAAGGAATCCTAAACCAGAAATCTGATGCAAATTGTGGGATACCAAATATTTTACTAGCACGAGGAATTTGTCTTTGACGTTTAGCAGAATCGGGACGTCCATGGCATATTTGGTTTCTTTGCTGTGATTTGTACGACCACAAAAGTTTGGTACGTTAAATTAATCAAAACTTTTAGGAGTCAAGTTTTTATATGACTTGTTCGAACATCTTAAAGGCGTGATTGTGTATCTAGATTTTTTTCATTTGTTGTATTGTTATCTTCTTTTATATGTTTTGTGTATTTTGGTGAGGTGCAATTTTGCATCGTATGTTTACCTTTTTGTCCTTTGTAACAAATGATGTTGACATGCTCAATGTGTTTAACGCTTGTTCGTGAATCAATTTGTTCGGTTCTCTTTCAAGGTGGCATAGTGAGATTGAAATGAATATTTTAAGCTTAAATCCTAATCTCAATTTAGCTTTTTCTTATTTTGGAACTTAGTTAAGAGACTAGTGAGAAATATGAGTATTAAATAGTAAATGCGTAAAAGATGTAAATGGTTTATGCATGCTATGCATTGATGAAAGTAGATATATTAGGACCAGATTTGTACACTTCCTTTTGGCAAAGATCCATAAAAAAAATTTCTTATAATATATAAATAACAAAAATGATAATGGGGACCAAGATAAGGAAGGATACAACAAATTAAAATGTCATTTTCAGGTCTTCCCCATATGAGACAATTAACATTTTTAATTATATTATCAAAAGGTTTTAGTATCCACTTATTCACTTTTCACCTATATCCTTTACAATGCAAAAAACAAAAGTAAATGTTTTTCTTTTCCTTTTTTTTTCTGAGTAATACTATATTACTATTTATTTAAGCTGACTATCAGCTCTCGATCTATACATATGGCAATTTTATATTGAGAGTTGAGAAGATTTTGATAAATATATCAGAGCATTCCCACACTCAGTGTTCAATAAAAAAATGACAATTACAATAGAGACAAATTTCTTAAAAAGAAATATTCTTCAGCCCTCTATAGGTTTATAGGTTTATTTGATAAATAATTGAGGAGAATTAGGAATACATCACAAGAAATATAATTGTATTTTTGGCATGTGTAACCGTAATATTCCTGGTTACATATCTCGTGGTAGACCCACATAATATATTCCTACCATCACAAGCTTTATGCTTTTGTGTTTATTTTCATTTCATTTATTTATGCATTATATTTTGTTCTATCTCAGAATTAATAACTACGCCTGATTGACAAAAAAATAAAATAATAATAATAATAATAACTATGCCTAATAGTAGAAAATATTTTTGTGAAAAAGAATAATTTCCTTTCTCTCATCACATTTGTATTCGATAGAAATACGGTAAATGATAGTAGCCCTCCTCTATTTTGTTTCACTATTTTGGTGCAATCTACCAAAATATGCATGTATTGGATTTTGACACGTTCTCATTTCCCCGATATAGTGCATTCAAATGGATAATGAAAAGGACCTGAGAAGCCATTCCAAGCCCAGGTTGACACCCCCACATATTCGTTTAAAATGAAAAATTTCAAGTGTGACGCCATCTATTAATCCCCATCTAAATTGACTGGATAAAGAAAAGTGACTCACCCCATATTGATAGGTCTCAGTTGTTAGACTTGCAATTCTGCCTCTACCTATGGCCGGATTTGTGGTTAACGAGGTGCCAAAAAAGTTCATAAAATGAGCCTTTAAAGTTATTGACTTTTTTCCTTTTTTCTTTTTAACCAAAAAACCAACAATGGTATACGTTTTTATTATTGAATGCAATAAAATTGAACATAGCAACAATAAAAAATTAACTGCCAAAAAAAGGAAGGGAGAAAAAAAAAGGAAATTGCATGAAATTGTGCTCCCTAGTTGTTTAGGTCCTAAGCACAAGCTTGTTGAGATTTTACTTAGTGTGACACTACCTTCTCAAAATGACACTATAAAGTTTCATCTTTACAGTGCCCTCACTCGACTCTTGTTCATAAAATTCCAATAAGAATTATGACTTTTCTAGCTTCTTACCACTCATATGCTTTGAATTTTACTCCTTTTGCGTGATATTTGTGATGTTTCTCTTTTTATCTATGCACTGTTATAGTGTCTACTGAGATTCACTTGTCAAATTTGTTTTGATCTCCTACTAACTATAAGAATAATGGTATCAAACAAATGAAACTATCTAACACCAATTATTGACATTATACAATGTCATTCAAGCTCTAATTCTTACATGGACTAATTAAAAGAAAATGCCTTCCGTCTCATGCATGCATTAACTTGTCCTGTACAACATACGTACATGTCAGTGGTTTGTGTTTTATGGCATTTATTGACTAACCCTTTATCGTAGCTGGTCTAACATATATAGTAACTATGACTTCAAATTGAGACAGCGCAACTTAAAAAGCAATTTACTTGACAATTCTAGACAAATTACCACGACTTTACGATAATCTCAATAACTGTTTAACAAGTTAGGTGATATATCATTCAACTCACGTATTCATCAAATTCTATGGTGTTTTATGATTAATTGAATTTTAAAATTCACATTGATGTAATCGTTTACAAATTTCAACATCAATGCATCGACGGACCAGGCCACACTAAAAAAATAAGTGATTAATTTCCTCAATGGTGCACAAAAAACAAATTGCAAGTAGGGCAGTGAGATTCACAACCAACTTATTTATAAAATAAGTAAAAAAACAAAATGATCTAATTATTATTGATGGACAATAAGTAAATATTATCATTTATCATATATTTAATGAAATCGCAGATTAAAAGGAAAATTTTTCCCCATAAACACAAGAGGTGTTGGTGTTTGTTAGTATTCACCATTACACTTCACAAAATTTTTTAGTCACGTTTCACTGTGAAAAATAGTATTACATGTTTAGTGCTGTAATAATACTAAATATTGTATAATACTAGCTATTAATATGAACATATCATTACTCCACGATCCCACAAATCATATGAGCGCTTAATATTATATCATACCGTACGTTTAGTATCGTAATGATAGTAAACATCTGATACTTGATCAAATTCACCATAAAAATGATATACTAGTTATTACTGATTGTATGAGTAATTTTTCTCCTTTATAAATATATATAAAGTGTCTATCTATTTATATACCAAAATTTCAGTCTTTTATAAAAATCATTATTTTAACAAGGTTGAATTTTACCGCAAAGGCAGTATTTTTTTTTTTTTAAATAGAACACGAAAAGCGGTGTACGAAGACGCCACTCAACCCAACCCACGCCTAAGCCACAACGAGAGAGAGAGAGAGAGAGACCAAAACGCATAAACGAATGTGCGTCTCACTTTCTCTCTCTACTCTCTCTATAAATACCTACAGCTTCCCCTACTCCACTTCTTCTTTTCTAAAAATAAACAACAAAATTTCTCTCTATACTGCTCAGTAGGGTTTTACAGCTATACAAACATATATAGACACATATAGATACAGTGTGGTGTATATATATAGAGAGAGAAAGTGATGGACTCTTACTCGCTGCATCTGGCGATGGCGGCGCTGTTTGGAGCGTCGTTCGTGGCGGTGTCGGCGTATTATATGCACAGGAAGACGCTGAACCAGTTGCTGGAGTTTGCCAAGGCTATTGAGAGGGATAGGGAGGAAGCGGTTGATGGCGGCGACTCACCGCAGCATTTGAAGAGGTATCCGTCCCGGCGGCGGCGGAAGGGGAGTGATGGATACTATGGCCGTAACTCGGCGTCTTTGCCGGACGTGAGGACAATTTCGGCCGGAGGTGAGGTTGAGGAGAAGAGGAATGGTCCGGTGCATGTGGATTCTATTCCGGCTGGCTTGCCGAGACTTCACACGCTCCCTGAAGGTATGCGAATGTCGGACTTGGAATTCTCGCTGGAATAATAAATTTTGTGATTTGTGTTGGGAATATATAATTTTTTAGAGAATTTATAACATAGTTGATGCAAAAATTTTATCGAGTAGAAATAAAGGCATTTCTTTTACGAACTAATTAATCTATGACCTCCAGTTCTTCCATATCACCATCTGATAGCTCTGTAAGGGAATCCATCTTTGAAGGAGTGGTGGAATGGTCGTCCATTTTGTTAGCTATTTCATATCTCTACTGAGTAGTGCCTTGGAGTGTGCATGTTTACAGTTTAATTGTTTGTGTATGAAAGCAAGTTACTTTTGCTGTTTGAATTTTATATATTATATATTATTATGAAATAAAGACGGGTTTTTGCTGCATTCTAGTAGCACGGGACTGCATCACTCATTTGTTAAATCTCCTGATAGCCATTTTCGACCATAATCTCCACTGCCATTGGTTTGTGAGCTCACCTTTCTTGGGAAAGACTTGTAAAAATGGTGGAACTTTATGACTTGGCTACTCAGTTCTCTCTATAACTGTGGCAACCAGATATATGAGGATGAAGAGCTATTACCTTATCCTGTATTTGAGGTGGTGAGGGTGGCAAAACTGCTCAAAGTTTTTCATCTTCCTTTCACATCCATGTAATCAAAGGAACTTCTTTGACATTCTGACGGGAAACGTAATATGGGATCTAATCAGTGTGATGAGCAATAAATTTTTATCACAAATGATTTATGGCAAGGTGTGAAGTATATCCACGTGCTTTGTTTAGAAGTTGCTTTGACACTTATAGGTATTAATGGTTCCATTCTACTAGGTATATTTTTGAAAATAAGAACCTGGGCTCGGTTCTATTTCTATATCAAAATATAGGTCGGTCAAATAAGTTACATTCACATATTTCATGGGACTGATATGTACAACACATAACTTAGTCATTTATTCACACTCCTTCTTTTTCTATATTAAAACAGAAATAGAATGCTTACACGCTAACGTGTATGCTGAATGGTTTCTCAAGAATGAGCATTGTTATTTGTAGGGCAAGGTAAAGTACAAGTTGGCAAAGAACAAAACTAGAAATGTCATTTTCATGCATGGACTCATTCTTATTAAGCTATTGATTGTATTGAATAGCACTTTCTATCCTAGTGACTAGAACCTTAGTGCTTGTTTGATTCTCATTTTCCTTTCGTGTTATAATTTCACCTAACACTGATTTGACAACTACTTAGTTATCACCATATATTTCAAACTTCAATTAAATCTCCACCATTTCAACTCATTATAATTTGATTCTCATAATGAGATTCGAACAAGCACTTAGTCTTTCTGCATAATTAAAATAACCCCAGTCCTGATGGACGGAGTAGGTATTTGATTTAGCCATTTAGGAGTTAAAAATTGTTGCAGAAGATTGCTAAGACTCCTGATATGATCTTTATGTTTACTGATATGAGGTTGGTGACGACAATTTCACTTCATATGGGCCCTTGTATTTCTGGAAAGCTTTGCTTTTGGACAGTGGACGCATCATGTTTCTTGGCTGGGAGCATCAAACTGAACTAAGTGCGTCGCTTTGTGAATCAGCGTATGATAATGGAGAGAAACCTTTTTCCTGATTTCTGAAAAATGGGGAATTTGGTCTCCAAAATTCTTCGCACTGTTAGCTCCCTATCTGTGTGCACTAAATTACCTTGCTGCATAGATTTAGCTTTCTTCAAAATGCAGCCTGGTCTTTTTGAAGGAAACCACACTCTTATAGACCCTTTGTGTGGATGTGAAGTATTGCAGCTCCTTTTTATGTAGCTTCTTTTTGATTTTGTGTTCATCTTTCAAATTTAGATTTTTCATATATAAAATAACTTTCCTTTTTGTTTCAGGGAAATCTGGTATGGTCAATTCACCAAGGAGAGCTGCGCATCTTGTTCGACCCACTTCACCTAAGTCTCCAGTTGCAAGTGCCAGTGCATTTGAGAGCGTAGAAGGATCAGATGATGAAGATAACCTGACTGACAGTACTAAGATGGACACTACATATCTCCATACAAATGGGGATGTGGTAAGTTCGCTTGCAAATTATAAATGCTTGATTTAGTAAATATCACTTTTTTCTATTCAGAATATAAAGATGAATAAATTGAACATGTTGGCTTCTTGTATAATGTTCATACAACATCTCATTTCATGTGCACAATTTTGGAAATAATCATCGTACTATATAAATTTCACCTCAATGAACACCTTATATGAAAGGATGTTTCAGAATGTACCAGATCACGTGAACGCAAATGGAGAGCAAATACCGATAGCTACACCAAGTATGATTCGCTCACATAGTGTATCTGGTGACCTGCATGGTGTTCAACCTGATCCAGTAGCTGCTGATATTCTTAGGAAAGAACCAGAACATGAGACTTTTGTACGATTGAAAATTTCCCCAGCTGGTATTGTTCTTCTCCCTTTGATTTGCATAATTTCCATCTTAAAATTTACCCCAGTTCAAGTCTATTATAGCTGGTTCATACACTGAACTTTGTAAGGCTAACTTGTCAACGTGGCCTTGAGTTGAAGAGTGAGTAAATATTTTTTCTTTTTTAATGTTGTGAACTTAGTTGGACAGTGTTTAATCGTTCTTCCTTCTCCATTGCTTCCCTAAAGTCAAAACTATAATATCAAAGTGTTTGGCTAGAATTTGGATTATTTGTTGGGTTATAATCTACTACATGACATCATTTTATTGGTTAGTTTTTGTAAAAAGTAAAAAAATTGAGGCTTGATTTTTTACTTTTTCACTTTTTGAAAAAAGTGAAACTAATGAAATGATGCCGCGTGGTAGATTATAATCTAGATTATAATCCGAGAGAGTTGCCAAATACTTTGTATGACCCTTTCCTGGATAAAATTTTGGCAACCATTTATAAATAGAGTAGTTTATAAATGGATTTAAATTTTTGTATACGTGTCGGAATCTAATAAAGACGCATGGAATTAATCATTGCAGTGGTGTGAAATTTTACATAATCATTGAAAGCGGGTTATTAGTTCATTGCTATGCGTCTAGAATTTGAATATAAAATCCATTTATAAACACATTCCATTTATAAATGGGTACCAAATGGATTTAAGTGATGCATTTAGCCCAAACAGTTTATGATTTTACTTGTTGATTTTTCCTGTGGTTGCCTCTAGAGACTCCTTCTGCTGATGAGGTGGAAGTATACCGTAATGTGCAAGATTGTCTTGAAATGCGTAAAAGTTATGTATTTAAGGAAGCTGTGGCTCCATGGGAAAAGGAAATTATAACTGATCCGAGTACACCAAAGCCAAATCTGAACCCATTTGATTATACACCAGAGGGGAAATCTGATGTAAGTCAATGCATAAATTTATGCTTGATCTTGTCTTTCTGAACATCTGATGTTGTTCTGGCTTAAGTCAAATCAATTGAAGGGCGTGTTGATTTTTAACTTCGTAATGATTTTGCATTTCAAATTTTCCTGCAGCACTATTTCCAGATGGAAGATGGGGTTGTTCATGTCTATGCAAATAAAGATTGTAAGACACAAGAGATCCTAGTTCATCTTAAGAATTAGTTTATCCTCAAACTATCTCCTTTTCTTTTCCTATTTCATCTTTTAAAATTTCCCAATTTTTACCTGCAGCAAAGGAGAAACTTTTCCCCGTTGCTGACGCCACAACATTTTTCACCGATCTGCACCATATACTCAAAGTCATAGCAGCTGGGAATATACGAACGCTGTGTCACCATAGGCTAGTTCTTCTAGAACAGGTAGATACTTATATTACCAAGATTTAGTTTTGGAGGTTAATTATCAAATTTCATTATTCAGCTAACTCTGAACTTAAATGTTGCATCCAGAAATTCAACCTTCATTTAATGCTTAACGCGGACAAAGAGTTCCTGGCTCAAAAGAGTGCACCACATCGTGATTTTTACAATGTCAGGAAAGTTGACACTCATGTTCATCATTCAGCCTGCATGAATCAAAAACATCTTTTAAGGTTTATAAAATCGAAGTTGAGGAAGGAGCCTGATGAGGTATTTCTCTCCTGGTTTGCCTATTAATGCCATTTGCTATTCTTGTGCTAGATGTCATACATGGAGAAAATGTTTTACTTGTGATAATAATGGTTAAAGAAGGAACCATAATACTTACAAAAAAGATCAAGGAAAAGCTTAGTTACATTTCATTTGCTTATTTTCAGGTGGTTATATTTCGAGATGGGACATATCTAACCTTGAAAGAGGTGTTTGAGAGCCTGGATTTAACTGGGTAATGTTACATTTTTCATATTATACAATTGGGGTAAAAATATTGTGCATAAATTGTCATTTTGGACAATTTGGTTTCTTATTCATTGTTCTCATTACCCTGCTGTTTATTTCTTTCCTTTTGCTAACTTGATCTTGTCATGTAAAATTCAACAGGTATGACCTGAATGTTGACCTATTAGATGTTCACGCTGACAAGAGCACCTTTCATCGTTTTGACAAATTTAATTTGAAGTATAATCCCTGTGGTCAGAGTAGACTCAGGGAGATCTTTTTGAAGCAGGATAATCTTATCCAGGGTATGCTCCATTTATTTGCTTTTACCCTGGTGGATGCGACAGACAACCCTGTCAGAGAATAACTACCTTGTGGATCAATATCTCAGATTCAAATAGTCGAAGTCTTTCTTGCCATCTAGCTAAAATATACGTTACTCAATTGCATCCTTTAGGTTTTGGACCAATAATTAATACATGAATCAGTAATATGAGTGGGCCTTTCATTCTGGTCCTAGTCTAGGATTTATTGTTAACCTTGCATATCTAACATCTTAATTGAACTCTTGATGATTCCAACAGGCCGTTTCCTGGGTGAACTCACTAAGCAAGTCTTTTCTGATCTGGAAGCAAGTAAATATCAAGTGCGTCTCCTTTATCTTTCTAATATTAATTAATTTACTTTTTATTGACTTAAATTTCTATGGAGCTGCTGGGTGGATTGAGAAATGCGGTTGTTTTTTAATGCTAATCGCTTTCTTTCACTAAGCTTAGAATGAAGTTGTTGATCATTGGTTACCGTCAGCTATTGTCTTCCTACATTCTTGGGGTTTTTCTTGCTCAGCTGCCCTATTTCCCTACAGTGCTTTCTCTAGTTTGCATCTGGTTTCTTTGCTTTATATTGCTCAGTGGGTGGTGTCACCCTAATATCATGCATGCTTTAGGAATATAAACTAAAACATGGTGGTGGCTACCAAAAGTACGCTGGAAAATGTCAGTTCACCCTGGTTTTTTTTAATTCGTTACTCTATGTATGGGGTGAATTTTGTATTTATTTCAGTTTTTGAAATGCCGGTTTTCATATGCTATGCATATAGTTCATGTCAATCCCAATTCAGTTTACTTGCATGTAAAGTCTTCCAGTTTGTACTTATAAGATGCTGCCTCACTCAAATACAGATGGCCGAGTATCGAATTTCAATTTATGGCAGAAAGATGAGTGAGTGGGACCAGCTTGCAAGTTGGATAGTAAATAATGAGTTGTACAGTGAGAATGTAGTCTGGTTGATTCAGGTAAGAACTGGAATGCCTCTCATGGTCTGTTATATGGTACTTGAAAATTATCGATATTTATAGTTATGGCAATTTATATCCAACGGCAGGTCTCGGAAGAGTTGGAAATTAATCATTTTGAACATGGGTTTTATATAAGTACTAGATGTGAAGTGTCTGAATCTAAAATTGTTTCCATCACAACAGCCTCCCTAAATCTGAATTGGTAAATGTTTGTTGAGGAGAAAATATCTAGAAGCCAATCTGATGATCTTTTGAGGTCTTGCAGGGTAAAAATATAGAATTTTGTAGATTCCACCTTTAAGCCCTTTGTTTTGACATTTGGACTGCATTTCTTTTGCTATGAAATCCAATTATTTGACATTAAAGCATGCATTTAGAAGGGTACTTCTTTCTGCAAGGATTTGGGACAGAAGTCAATGTGCATATGCAAACATTTGTTGCTTGAGCATATGTGGG
>CAVNYN010272053.1:0-13806 GCA_963692815.1 Nyctanthes arbor-tristis | reverse complement strand
TACTAGATATTCTTCTTAATTGGTATCGACCAGGCTTTGCAAGGAGAGAGATCAATTTTAATTTAATTTTTGTATTGAAACTAACTCAATTACTTGTGTCAATCTGATTAAGTCTGTGGAAGTGGAAGGGGGTGGCAATTGCAATACACGTTCTCGGAAATTAGAAGGTTTACCAAGCAACATGAAATTCAAGTACAACGTATTTGGAGGAAGGCGACAAGGCAGTTGATTGGATGGCTAAATTGGGGTTATTAGAATACTTCGGTTGGAAGAATTAACAGGGCCGGGAAGACGGACTGAGGCTGTGGAAATTCCATACATTTGACAAGCGAAATACTGGATCAGTAGTACTTCTTAGTGCTTTAAATTAATTAATTTGTATTTTATGGATCAGTAGTACTTCTGTTTGCATTCATGCATTGCATTTTTTTTTTAGATGAATTATTAGGATGGAATTAATCTAATTTTTTATTGAAAGGTAAGGTTCGTATATCTCAAAAATTTCTAAAGAACCAATTATTGGTTCTATTAATGTACCAATATAGTTATAAATATATCCCCTTCTCACTTTATATTTTTAGAATATATGCAATAAATTTGTATCTCGTGATTGGATTTTCGAGTTGAGAGACTTTTCTTAAGAAAAAATACATACAAAGGGTAAATTGTGTTTTAACATATATGATTAAGGGTAAATTTGAAATTCAAAAGTTTCTTCTTCAATAAATTATGGATGAAACAGTGTGAGAAAATTCAAAGAAATTGTTAGCAAAATGTTCTCCTATGTCAAATACTATTGCTAGATATTCTAGCTCTAGTTTATTTAGTTTAATTAATCCCAGCCTTAATTAGAATATCTATGCAATTGAAAATATCCCAAGTTGATTCTTCAAAAATTGTTGATTTTTCAAATATTACCTAATTTTTAGCCTAATTAATCCTTCAAAAATCTTGTTTATTCTTAAAAAATTATCGATTCTTCGAGTATTACATAATGGGGATGACAATTTTAGCCCCAAAACCCAAAACCCGTGGGCACCCACCCCGTTAAGTACTAGATGGGTATGGGGCTAAAATGTCTTCCCCGTGTCTTAAATAAAGGTTTACTTGTAATGTTTGAACTTTAATA
Source organism: Nyctanthes arbor-tristis (assembly GCA_963692815.1). Lineage (NCBI taxonomy): Eukaryota > Viridiplantae > Streptophyta > Magnoliopsida > Lamiales > Oleaceae > Nyctanthes > Nyctanthes arbor-tristis. Next base: position 12,677 of record CAVNYN010272053.1, on the reverse strand, counting down.
TTTGGTGAGATGGTTGAATATTGTTTGATGATTTGAACTTTATATTTGATCATTCGGTTGTTATTAAAAATATTATGTCTAAACATTCTATGATACAATGTTTGATTATTGTGTATAATAATTTTGTTAAATGTTAGAGTATTCTTATTTTGGTGAATTTAATGTTATTTGAATTTTTTTTATGCATTTTACATTTTTTTATTTTGTAATTTTATTAGGATTTCCGAAAATGGGGAGGATAATGCGTATTTTTTACATACCCGACCCAACCACCCTGAGTTGATCAAATTATTCTAATGTTTTGTATGATTTATCCAAGCAATAGTCCTCGTTAAAATGTTCATGCCGAAATTATTGAGCAAAAATAATGTTCATTGTTGCATATTCAAAATACTTTATTTGTCCATTGAACCAGCTGTAATTATCTGTGTTAGTCATAGATTAGTTTTCGTATACACAAAACGTTTCCTTTAAGTAGTTTAGTTTATCGCAAATAATATGTATGAAGCAGTATATATACATGTAACCTTATTTATTAGATTGAATAGAAGAATTTTCCATACTTTTAGAATTTTATGGTGTCATAGCACCCTAGTTTCTAAAACCTCCAATCCTCTGTCAACTCGTCTTATCAGTCCCAAACTGGCAGCCATTCAAGAGGCTGCAGAATCAACTGTCTTTCTGTCATCCTTCCATTCCCTTTCCTCCCGTAGTAATCAAACTCCCAATCTCAAATACCCATCAAACTAACTCCTACAAACTATTGGGCGTGGTATATCTAATTTCATAGCTTGCTAATTGGCTATCATCTTGGTTTTGTGGATGGCAAAATTCCTTGCCATCACAGCCAACAACCCCTTCATCTTCAACTTAGGCAGAAGTATTTGGCAGTGGTACTTTTGCAAAGGATAAACAACCCCTTAAAATAATGAGATAAATGACCAAACAAAAGGGGATAGAATCAATCACCACAAAACTTCCACCTCCTGACACAATATTAAAGGAAGACAATAAAGACATATAAGGGATGAAAACAATCTGCCAATAATTAATTCCAAAACGGTTTTGAAGGCGAAGTATTTTTGAACAACTAGTATATAAGTCAATCAACAGCTTTTGCCTATATATGGAATTCATCACTTCCCCGGTTTTATTAGGTAGCAAATACCTAACAATCATCACTCAATACAAAATTGTAACTGGACTAGACTATTACTAATACTAACTAATCTGAGTATGATATAGTTATACAAACCATATCTAAAACTAATGTCTAACTATTCTAGATAACAATACAAGATTACAACATATTAATTTACATATATCTCTAACAATCTGATGAGGAACTCAGTTTTTCTTGAATGTAGATGCCCGGTTCATTTGGCGCTGATCTCACTTCCATACTGGTTGGATTATTCGTGATGACGAGAATGTGATATGGGGAGTTGGCAGGAGGCGTTGCCACCATTGTCTACTGAGTACTGGATGCAGAGGATTTTACAATCACAGAGGGCTTAACAATGGCGTGTCAATTCCAGCTACCAGCGGGACTTGTGGAAAGTGATTATTCGAGGGTTATTTTGGCTCCGAGCTCATCTTCAAAATCTGCTTTGAAGGCGAATTTTGAGCTTTGTCTGAATTATTCAGCTGTTTTTTCGTATATCTCAAGAGATTGCGATTTCTTAGCTCGGTGGTGTCTCTTGGTTGTCTTTGATTCTAACGTTAGATTATGGATCGATTGTATTTCTAGATTTTTATCACTCTCCTTAATTACAGATTGGCCTATCTTAATTATGGAAGTTCATGATTTATCATTATTATTTTTTTTCATGGAAAAAAAAGAGTAAAAACAGAATGCACCATTTGGGATGCAGAGTAAGGTAGGTTTCTTAATTAGGAGAAGTGCTATTTGTACACACAATGTGTACAATTTTTGTACACACCACTGAATTTGAAGGAAGATATGACAAATGACATTTAAGTAAATATAAAGGTGTGCGTACAAAAATTGTACACTTTATATATGCTTGTTTTATATATAGAAAAAATATGACATTACGGGGCATCATCGTGTTAAGTAAAGGAGGGGAAAAAGATAATCATACTCTCGATAAGCGGAGAAATTTTGGCAAATATGTTCTATATATTTGTTGAGATTCATCTGCATAAAAATGACACAATCTATATCTTGCTATTGATCAAGAAAATTTGGATTGTCTTATCTTATATATTTAAAGTTAAAATTATATATTAGAGTATCTTCAACCGTCTCTTTACTCAAAAAGAGCACATTCACAAACTCTTTTCTTTTAACTATTTATTTTATTTTTTTCCTAGAAATATATTTTGTTCCTTGACTTTATCTTAATAATCATATTTTTATCTATTTGTGGCCAGTAGAAGCAAATTTGAATTTGCTACACCAATAAATAAAACTTGAATTGCAAGGAGTAGATTTCGCTCTACAAAATTAATATAGAGAGTCAACCCACCTTCTATTATTAGAAGTTAATTTTTAGATATATAGTCTCATTATCATTCACTTTCAGAAATAGAGAGTATCTTTTGTTCAAAGATTTTTAATTTTTCCAATTTAATTTAGAGTCTTCTTATCATTCACTAGCGAAAATAGAAAGTATCTTGTAAAAAGTCTCTTGAGGATATACACTAACTTAAAATATATAATCTCCAAAGGAATGTAGGTTTCATAGGCAGAACTTGAGTTCAGAAAAGTAACAAATTAATTAGAAGTATTGGGATGAAAACCATGCACGCTCAACCATGTTTAGATGGAGTAAGCAGATATATTAAAATATAATAATATTGGTTTTATTCTACAAACAGGAACCTCGAATACATTACACAATTATTCTCCATGCGCAGTGCGCTAAATTAAAGTGGAATTTATTACACTATTTATCATCATATTAATTATCACAATAGGAGGAGGGAGCACCCACAAACAAAGTTTATAGAGTCCATAAACCAACAATTTCATGACGATACTTTTAACGTGGATTGTTTCTTGGATAAATCATATTACTGAACAAACTGTCTTGTTCAGAATATCCTCCAGTACTGGTAATTTCTTCACCAGTTAAAGTGATATCATATAGATCAGAATGTTCAGCTAGCAATGCCATATTTTCTTCTGCATTTCCTTGTTGATCCCATGGATGTTTTGTGTATCTCCTTAGTCCTTCCAACTCCATTGTCACTTCTTTCATTGTTGGCCTTTCTTCACTCTTCAAGTTGAGGCATCTTTTTGCTAACTCACCAACCGCCTGCAGTTGTTCCAAATTACCCTCCCTCAAAACTCGAGGTTCAAGAATTCGAAAAAGCTTGTTTTCTTTGATGGAAATTATGAAATATGTGGCCAAATTCCTCTCGACTTCAGATTTTGTAGGAGAAAGTGGTTTCTTCCCAGTCATAAGTTCTGCAAGAACCACCCCAAAGCTATAGACATCACTTTTTCCTGTTAACTGGCTAGTATGGAAGTACTCGGGATCCAAATAACCAAGGGTGCCTTGAACTAGGGTTGTCACTTGTGTTTGGTCTAAGGGCACCAATCTTGATGCTCCAAAATCAGATATTTTAGCGGTATATGCTTCATCTAACAATATGTTACTCGACTTGACATCTCTGTGAACAATGGGTGGGGAAGTTGCTGAATGAAGATAGTCTAATGCCCCAGCAGCTTCTGCAGCAATTTTTAACCTATTTTCCCAAGAAAACCAAGGCATTTCTCCACTGTTGTGTATATGGTGAAAAAGTGTACCATTTGGAACATATTCGTATACCAGTAGAGGAACTTCAGCCTCCAAACAACATCCTAAAAGTTTCACTACATTTCTATGAATAACTTGGGTAAGAATGATCACCTGTTCAAGAGAAAATTTCATAGCAAATAAGTTTCTTTATTAGGTAACGAATAAAACTTTTCACTAAGAGTTTACATAAAGCAATTATTAAGTTTCTCTTTGTTGTTCAAAAGACCATATTTCAGTCTAGTCATGTTTCATTTATGAAAAGGATGCATGTCCAACATCTCATACAAATGTACTAAACCACATATAAGGAGATGTGTGGAGCGCGTTGAAGGTAATTTTTTTGTCCGTTAAGAAGGATGTTTCAAATTAAGAATTTAACTAGTTGAACAATACCTCATTAATGAATTGGTCAATTTGACTCTGATCCATTATTCTCGACTTCTTGATTGCTACCACGCGATCATCAGATAGAACTCCTTTATAAACAGTACCATAGCCACCTCTTCCAAGAATGCGATCCTCAGCAAATTTGTTGGTGGCCTTGTCAAGTTCTTCAGCTGAAAAGATTTTGGTTGGTTCAACTCCACCCTCAATTGAAGAAACTTGCTGCTTCAAAAGCATCCCTCCATTTTGATGGAAGAATTTTTCTCTCATTCTAAAGAGTTTCCTTCTCTTCATGCCAAAATAGAGCCAGGCCATTGCTATAATTACTGACACAATCACTATGCTGAAACCTAGTATATTACATAAGTTTAACAATTAGAAAGGGATACATATATATAAGCTTAATAATAAGAAAAAGAAATATACAAACACCTAGTGAGAACTTGATTATGGGGAACTCGAAATTATTGGCTATGCAGCCCTGGCCGTCCTTTGTGCCATTACCAGTGTATCCATCTTTGCAGTGACAGGTGAAGTTACCCAAAGTATTGTTACAAATTGCGTTTTCGCCACACGGATCTTTCGCCTTGCATTCATCAATGTCTGTCAAACCAAGTGCATGCATAGTTGTAAAGATTATATTATGTTTACATGTTACCCATTTATTTCTATTCAAAAGTAAATGGATTTTGTGGAATGACTTCCGATCTAATATTTGTGCAATACATGTGATATGTGGATGTGATTTAGTTGATTAAATCTATTTTGAAGTAGAATTAGTTTGCTAACATGGCATTTATGAAGAATGCAAACACAGTGTTAACCTGTGCAGCCGGATCTTAGATATGGATTGCCCTCGTATCCTTTCAAGCAATTACAGCGATATCCGCCATGCCCGGTGTCCGAATCAACACAAACACTATTCTCATGACAGGCAAAATCATCAAAGTTCTTGGCTTCGCTGCAACTAAGGTTCCCAATAGCCCAATCAAGTACTATAGGAATGTTTTCAATTGTTCTGTTCTGGAAACTTCGGTCCGTAAAATCCGAGATTTGAAAGTGAAAACCATCTTCACCTCCAAGTCCAATAAATGCATGACCACAGAGATTAAACGACGAGACATTTGTATGATTATTAAGGCTACCAAGTACAATAGAAACACCTTTTAGGCCTTTTGGTATAGAAGTTTGGCAACAACCAATTCCCGTACAAGATCCATCAATCAGATCTTCCATTTTAGAACAAAGAGAAAAGCAGCCAGTTGTGACATTCCGGCCTCTCCAGCCATCGATCAGCACCAGGTCGTCGCAGCCTACCACCGTCAACTTGTTTGACTCTGCAAAGCAGTAGGGAGTGTCTACCAAGCTGATATCTATGTCATTTTCTTGAACTATAGTACCATTTTCTGAATAGCATCCGGCTGCTACCCAATTTTTGATTTGCAGTTGGCCATCAGATATATTAGTGATTTCAAGATTTGTGGTGGAAATGAAGGGCTTTGGAGGATCGAAATTGGTGCTGCAGTTTACGTCAAACCATGAGCCTACTGAACAGTGTGATCCAACCCCAATCCCAAAAGGGTAGCTGACAGTCAAGTTTCCACACTTCTGCTGGCAGCCAGGATTTGCCGTGGCAGCGGCAGCAGCAGCAGAAAAGGTTTCAGCTAATGAGAGAACTGAACCCCATAAGAGACTGATCATAATAGCTTGGCGCAGGACGATCATATTTTTATGCAGGTTTCTTGAAATTTGGTTAACAAAAGGCATTACTCGATTAAACATGGAAACTGATCACAGTTAAACAGCTTTTATATAATAGATTCACGCTTGACTTAGTTTCAGATTCACTTACATTTAAAAATTGTATCCAATTAGATCAATCTGCGGAGTTGTTTAGTTACAGATACAGAGTCACATTTACTAAAATAATGCATCCAATAATCGGCAAAAGTAACTAAGTCATGGTGACGCATTGTCACACTAGAGATGTACCCAGTCAGAACTATACAAATTTTGTTTTAGACACTTCTAAATATTGAGAAAAGGTTAGATGGTTTAATTAATCAAGGCTGGGAGTGAACTAGAATTGTATTGATATTTAAAGCTTGGAAACGTGCCAAATTAAGCCTTTTTAGTTTGTCATCTCCAATGTGTGTGGTTAAAATCAAAATTGTGAAAAGTACAAAGCGTGAAAAGCTGTCACATAAAAGTTTTAAACTTTTTCAAGTTTAAGAGACACAGATTCATTAAGAAAGCATATTATTGTTATTGAAAAATAAAGCTAAAACCAATGTAAGGGAACTCTAAGAAAAATTTTTAGAATACAAGTTGAAATTGATTAGGAATTAAAACTTTTAGAATACAAGTTGTACAAGTTGAAATTGATTAGAAAAATTTTTTAAATACAAGTTGAAATTGATAATTTCTCAACCTTTAGAAGCCTAAACCCAACTTGTATAATTAATGACTGTGTATGTCTTTTGCAATTGTGAATGTCACCTTGACTTAGCTAATTTCGTTGATTGATCTCACTGGATACATTAGTAAATGTGACTTTGTAGTTTGTATCTATATATAGCTAAGTCAAGTGAGAGGAAAGGGAAATAAGAGAAATTACGGATGTTTTCATTTGGATTTTCACTAATTAAACAATTACATTAATGTTTTATTTTTCAATTATTACACGGTTTGCTGCTGTCAAGATCAGCCCACAACTGCTGTATGAAAAGTAAGATTATTTTAATATACAGACGTGTGGTTGAAAATAAGTTTATGAGAAAATTGAATTTAGAATATCCAAAATCAAATAGGCTCTAAATCTTTAATGCTAGATTTTTAATAAAATAAATTATAACAACAACAATAATAAATAAAATAATCTATTCTAAAGCGATTTGCATTCTACATTACTAATATCATACTAACTAGTCATCTAATTTGAAAGAAACTTCCTCAGTAGTGAATTTAACAACAATATAAAAGCGTCATGACAAATTAAATTTTTTTTTAATTAAGAACTAAAGTCTACACACGGATTAAATCACCGAGAGTTGCTCTGGAAGGAAGACTGTTGAGATTACATTGCCTATTACAAGACATTATCAAGAACAAAGCCACAAATAATCTCCCAAGTGGTGAAAATTAACTCAAGAACTTGCTCCAAAAAACTCTCCCTTTTTGTATGATGTTTGAGCTCAGATTTAGAACCACACATGGGGAATGTCAACCGGAGGCTCACAGGAGTTGTAAGATTTCGCCGGAAATCGTCCACCCAACTCACTGCCTCTCTCCCTCTCTTTCTTAGTCTTGCCAAAGTCCCAGAGCAACCAAAGACAAAGCATTGTCTTAAATGGGTAGAAGACCCTACGGTCAAACCAATTCAAAAATGGTCAAAGGATTTAAGTGAGCCACTATTCACAAATCTTTACCTTGGATCACTTCAATCCATTGCCGGATTCCCCGATTACAAGTGCTATCCAAAAGGTATCAGTGTGGTCCTAATAAATCATCATCGCTCTCTCCAGCCAAGTACCTGCAAAACAATTAACCATTATCAATTTCAAGAATTGATAAACAATTGGTAAACTTACCAACCACAGGTACTTCTGCTCCAACACCTATAGGATTATCATTAGTTGCAATGCTAGAGAATTTAACAATTGCTTGCAACTGTGATTTACACGTGATACAATTATCACGCAAACAGAAGAAGTAAAAAGTAGTAGATTTCTTTTGATATTTATCACATGCAAAGACAAAATCCACATAATCCCTAAACTCATGCTTACTTCTCTTTCTGAACACTAACCCCCTCATAAATGTCCCACCTAGGTATCTTAAAAGCCATGCAAGTACACACCAATGTAAATTACCAAAACTAGCCATTAACATACTAAGGAAATTAATCACATAAGCAAGAATATGTATAGTGGCTATCATTGAGTACATCAAATAAACAATGGCATTAGCATAAGGAATCTTACTCATTTCCTATTTTTCTTCATCAACTTTGGGACATTCTACAGAGGATAAAGTCATATATACACCCAATGGTATATTGACAAATTTAGCAAATAATATGTCATCCACATACAATAACAAAGAAATTTTACATCTAATTTTGCAGTTATTGTAACACAGACATGCATCAAATTTACTAATCTTGAGCACACAAACATCAAATCTGCTATACCATTGCCTCGGACTCTGCTTAAGACCATACAAGGACTTTCTAAGCAAGCACACAACTTCACTGATCCCCTTCACCTCAAACTCTTGAGACCGAGACAAATAAATGGCTTCATCTACATGAAGAAAAACAGTCCTCGCATCTAGTTGCTTCAACTCCCAATTGAGCTCAACAAGCAAGGCCAAGACTAACCATATAGTCTTACACTTAACAACTGGGGAGAATACTTCATCATAGTCAATCCCCTCTCTTTACGCAAATTCCTTAGCAACCAACCTAGCTTTGTATCTCACGGGGTCATTCTGTTCAACTTCTTATTTCAGCTTGTAGATCCACTTGCACTGGACTACCTTCTAATTCCTTGGTTTCTCAACCAACTTCCAAGTCTCCTTTTTGTTCAGAGACTGGTTTTTTCGCTTCAAAGCCTGTTTCCACTTTTCAGAGTCCTTACAGTTAACTGCCTCTTCAAATGATGTAGGCTCAACGGACTCAATGGCTTCACCTGAAACTGAAACAAAGTCCATCAAATTCACAGAGATGTAATTCGGATTTGGCTTCACTTGTCTCCTTTCCCTGTCCCACACCAATCGATAATCCACTAAATTGGTACCTGCAGGTGTTTCTTCATCAGGGACAACAGTTTCAAGAGTTTCTGATTCAGGCTCAAGTTTAGGTTGTTCATCAACTGCTTCATGACTGGGTTTCCCTACCCTCTGAATTAATATCCAATTGCTTCACCTCAAATTCAATCTTCTTTTCAGAAGAAGATTCCTCTTTCTCAGTCTGTTTCTTTGGGATCTTAAGGCATGGCATCTCAAGTTCATTGAACTCCGCATCTCTGCTATAAATAATCCTAATGCCCGTTTCACCAAGAAACCACAATCTGTAACCCTTCACTCCTGCTGGATAGCCCAACATGACATACTTAGTGGCCTTACGGTCCAACTTGCCCTCAACTTGGTGTGCAAATGCCGCACAACCAAACACCCTGAGATGTAACAAATCTAGAGGCTACCAATCCACAATTCCTCTGGAGTCTTGAAGTTAACAGCACTGGAAGGAGACCTATTTATCAAATAGGCTGCAGTACACAAGGCTTCACCCCAAAAACCTTTAGACAACCCTCAACTAATCAACAAGCATCTAACCTTATCCATTAAGGTCCTGTTCATCCTCTCAGCCACCCCATTTTGTTCCGAGGTATTTCTCACAATCCTATGCCTCATGATACCCTTGCCTTTACAGAACTTATCAAATTCAAAGTTGTAAAACTCTAGCCCATTGTAAGTCCTAAGAGTTTTTACACTTCTACCCATTTGATTCTCAACGAAAGCAACCCAGGACTTGAATTTGCTGAAAGATTCTGATTTGGATTTAAGGAGATACACCCAAACTTTCCTCGAGTGGTCATCAACAATTGACAGAAAAAATCTGTTTCTCCCAAACGTTGGATGTTTTTCTGGTCCCTATAAGTCTGAATGAATGTAATCAAGAGGATGCTTAGCGCAGTGCTCATCAACCCAAAGCTAACTCTGTGTGACTTTCCTGGAACACATATATTACAAAAGCTCATAGGTGTAACACTATCCTTCCCCAGTAACTTCTGGTCACTAAGACATTTCAGTCCTCTATCCTGAATGTGTCCCATCCTTCTATGCCAAAGATCCGACGCATCCTCAACATCCAAAAATAGAGCAGACTCTTCACTCTCTAAGGCTTCACCCTGAAGGACATACAACCCATTCTTCTTCGGCCCTTTCATAACTATAAGAAATCCCTTGGAAACCTTAAAGGTATCACTGTGATTTTCAAATTTATAACCTTGACCCTCTAGAACAGTCATTGAAATGAGATTCCTAGCCATCTTGGGAACATGCCTGACACCCAACAGAGGTCTGACTATACCATCGTGCATTCTAATGGCAATGTCTCCTACCCCCTCCACAGTATGTAACGTGTCATCTTCCAAATAGGCTTTCCTAGGATCGACTTCTCTGTAGTTATAGAACCAAGATCTATGGGGACACATATGAACAGTGGCATCTGTATCTAGGATCCACTCATTGACAAAGTCAATACTACCCACATTTATAACTCGTAGACTCTCCTGGTCACTAACAGTAACAGCATCAATAACTGTATTGATATTCAAGTCATGTAAGGAATCAGCAACAGCAACTAAAGACTGATCATGACCCTGCTGTGCTTTGTGCTTCTTTTTGAGGTCTGGACAGTCTCTCTCTTAAAATATCCCACTATATTACAGTAATAACATCTCTTACCACTCTTATCCCGAGACTTAGACCTACCCCTTGACTTCCATCTATTCTTCTTATAACTAGAGCTAGAGTTACCCTCTCTGGACTCATACCTCCCCCGAGGACCACTAAACAAGCTCTCCTCTCTCATGCCCCTTGACTCTTTCTTCACCTCCAACTCTCTAGACTTCAAGGCATCTATCACAATAGCCTAAGTTAACTTATCTTTACCATACTTGATGGCATTCCTAATATCACAATATGAATCAGGAAGAGAGTTCAAAAGAATTGCATTAAATCTTCATCATCAAATTTCTTTTCATTGTGGGCCAAACTCTTGACAATCTTGCTAAAATCAGTGAGATTAGACTTAATGTCCTTTCCCGTATCCATTTTAAAACTAAAAAGTTTTTCCAGCAAGAAAATCCTTGTTGATTCAAAGAATGCATTCTTCATATTATCGTATATCTCCTTACTCCATCCAACTCTGTTGCAACTTCGTTCATTCTAGGCCTTTCTTCATTCATCAAGTTAATTTTAGCATCATTTTCACTGACTCACCAACCCACTGCAGTTGTTCCAAACTACCCTCCGTAAGAACTCGAGGCTCAAGACTTCATGTGTGAGAGAGAAAGTTCTTCCCGACATAAGTTCGACAAGAACCACTAAATTAACCAAAAAAAAAATGGTTCACCAGTTGAAAAAGCGAGTTTTTGTAACACCACTTTTTTCAGTTATAATTCTGACTGGGTACATCTTTGGAATTAATTAATTGTGACTATGTGTTACCTTGACTTAGTTAATTGATTTAATTGGATGAATTTGCAAATGTATGTATGAATGGAAGGCTGTACTGTATGTGTAACTAAGTCAAGCATGAAAGTATTATAAAATAATAACTAAGAATATTGAGATTTTTCAAAAATAAAAAATAAAAAACAAAAGAATATTTGAGATTTCGTACGCCTTTTGTTTCTATGTTATGTTAGTGCCTTTGCTAGCGCAAGAAACATGCAGAAAAATATGATCCTGCGCCAATTACTCTTGACTTCTTGATTGCTATACTCGCAACCATTAGATAGAATTTCTTTATAAACAGTAATATTGCCACTTCTTCCAATAATCCTAGCCTCAGGATATACTTGTCGTTGGCCTTTTCCAGTTGTGCGGCAGAAATGATTTTGGTTTATTCTATTTGCATTATTGTACACGGTTTGTTTTGTTGTTCTTTTATGATTTTTGGTTAGCTAACAGAACTGGGCTTATGACAAGCTTAATTATTTCAAATTTGTCATATTCTGAAGTCTAGTGGTTAATCTGAATATTAATGCAAGATTCAGCCTCTTCAACTTGAGTAACATAGGTTTCTGATCCTCAAATCTAATTTGCATCACTGTATTGGGGATGGGTAGATATGCGTAAATACATTAAAATATTACTTTATTCAATAAGAGAGTGACAGTTAAACTAGGGGGGTTGTAAGACTTCTATAGACTTTTAATGACTTTTTTAATGCGTGACTTTTGTGGACTTTTTAGGATTTCTTAAAACTTTTATGGATTTGATGGGATTTAAGTAGGAGATATAGCTGGACTTTTATTTACTTTTATTTAAAAACTTTCCAAGACTTTTTGAGACTTTAGATATTTATTTTAATTTTAAAAAAGTATTATAATATATATATAATATTATGTGAAGCAGCTTTTTTAAATTAGCAATTACATATCAATAAAATTATTTTCAAAAAATAAAAAATCAATTTGGTAATAAAAAAATTTTATAAATTTTTATAACATCGTAAAATTTATAACCATTCCTAAAGCCAAAAAAATATAATTCACAATTTCAGTGTCACTATATGACAAAAAATAAAATATCCCATACTCTCCCAACATAAGCGGGAAAATAAAATTGGGAGAAGGAGCTAGAAAAACAAGGCGTAAATGAAAATATCTTATCACATGTCACTCCGATCATCTTAGGTCTAACTGCACAATAATTAAACAAATAACACATAAAATTAAAAAATAATAATTAGTCTATGAAAATGATCAATTACGAAGAATTGTTTGAGGT